>JAQZBX010101488.1:0-11253 GCA_029593785.1 Cabassous unicinctus
ATGTGGAAGACAGTAAATCTGAAATCAAACAGATAGTAGA
The DNA here is from genome assembly GCA_029593785.1 of Cabassous unicinctus. NCBI lineage: Eukaryota > Metazoa > Chordata > Mammalia > Cingulata > Chlamyphoridae > Cabassous > Cabassous unicinctus. Next base: position 41 of record JAQZBX010101488.1, read on the forward strand.
ACAGATAGATAAAAAGATAGAAAAAATCCAGCAGGGACTTAGGGATTTGAATGACAACACAAAACACACAAACATAAGCATTATAGGCATCCCAGAGGGAGAAGAGAAAGGAAAGGGGACAGAAGAAGTGTTGGAGAAAATAATGGCTGAAAACTTCCCAACCCTATTGAGGGAGATGGACATACATGTCCAGGAAGTGCAGTGTACCCCAAACAGTATAAATCCCAACAGGCTTACTCTAAGACATATACTCATCAAACTGTCCAATACTCAAGACAAAGAGAAAATACTGAAAGCAGCAAGAGAAAAGAAATCCATCACATACAAGGGAAGCTCAATAAGATTAAGTGCTGATTTCTCATCTGAAACCATGGAGGTAAGAAGGTATGACATAGTCAAGGTACTAAAAGAAAAAAACTTCCAGCCAAGATTTCTCTATCCAGCAAAGCTGGCATTCAAAAATGATGGAGAGTTCAAAATATTCACAGATAAACAGAAACTAAGAGAGTATGTCAATAAGAAACCTGATCTTCAAGAAATACTAAAGGGAGTTCTGCAGGTTGAAAGGAAAAAACAGGAGAGAGAGAGTTGGAGGAGAGTGTAAGAACAACTAAAAGACAAAAAGAAATAAATAACATATGGCATACATAAACCCAAAGAAAATATGGCTAATTAAGTAGTTCCTTGACAGTAATAACACTGAATGTTAATGGATTAAACTCACCAGTCAAGAGACACAGATTGGCAGAATGGATAAGAAAATATGACCCATCTATGTCCTGTCTACAAGAAACCCACCTTAGACCCAGGGATTCAAGGAGGCTGAAAGGGAATGGCTGGAAAACAATCTTACAAGCAAACAATAACCAAAAAAGGGCGGGAGTAGCTATACTAATATTAGACAAAATAGACTTTAAATGCAAAACTATTGTAAGAGACAAAGACGGACACTATATATTAGTTAAAGGGGTAATCTTTCAAGAAGAAACAACAATCATAAACATATATGCACCTAACCAGGGCACCGCAAAATACATGAGACAAACACTGTAAAAATTAAATGGAGAAATAGATGCCTCTACAATTATAGTGGGGGACTTTAATACACCATTATCACCATTAGACAGAACATCTCAACAGAGAATCAATAAAGAAACAAAGACTTTGAATAATATATTACAGGATATGGATCTAATAGACATATGCAGAACACTACACCCAAACACAATGGGTTACAACTGCCTACAACTGCAAGCAAGAGAGTCCCATCTGTCAGCTGTATGGGATCGAAGGCCCCTCTCAGTTATAGGTAGAGTGGACATCACCATCCCAGAATCCTTCTAGAATAAGAAGGATTGGGAAATAAAGTATGGACTAGAGTGGACTTACTGGTATTCTACTGTGGACATACTGTGATTCTAGCAATGGAAGAAACTGCAACATTGATGTGGAGGCAGGGGCCTGGGGGCAGAGAGAGAGAAAAACAGTTGTGATACGGGGGCTTTATCGGGACTTGGGAATCATCCTGAATGACATTGCAACTACAGATATAGGCTATTTTATATCATCCCATAACATACAGAACTGTGTGGGAAAGAGTGTGGACTACAGGGTGAACTGTGGTCCATGCTCAGTGGCAATGCCCCATGATGCTTTTATCAATTGTAATGAATGTGCCACACTGATGAAGGATGTTGTTTATGTGGGAGGGTGTAGGGGGTGTGGGCAGTGGGGCATATGGGAATCCCTATATTTTTTGTGTAACATTTATGTAATCTAAGTATCTTTTTAAAAATAAAAAAATATATATATAAATTTTTTTTAAAAAGATGCTCCATGTCTATGAAAGCAAGTGTGGGAAACTGAATTATGTACCTCAACAAGCACATGTTCTTAATCCTCATCCACGTCCCAGGTGTGAACCCATTGTAAATAGGGCCTCTTGAAAGTAAAAGTGTGGCCCTACTGATGAAGGTGAGTCTTCATCCAGGTTATTGGAGGCCTTATAAAGAGAACCTGGAAGTCACAGAACCAGAAAGGAGAAAACATTCCTACGTGACGGGTGGTGGAAATACAAGCTAAGGAACCCCCAGGAATGCTGGCAGCCAGCACCAGAATACCTTGCCGATACCTTGCTTGTACTTCTAGATTTGAAACGGTGAGCCAGTATATTCCCATTGTTTAAGTGGACCCATTGCGTGGTATTTGTGATAGCAACTTGGGCAAATTAAGATAGTAACATGCAGACATTTCAGTCAAATGGGTGTCACCCAATGAAGTGATTCTTATATTTTAAATAGGGGAGGAGCAGGGGCCAGATGATGCTTTAGGGAAAAATATCTAAAAGAAGGAGAGTTCTCCTGGACCCAAGTCCAACCACACTGATGGTTAAACTCTCTCTGTTTAAGCTTTCTTCAAAGAAAGAGAAAGAGACAATGGCTTGTAGAGTCCTTCCCAGTCTTTGAATCGTAGGCCTGTAATGATCTCCTTCTAAAGCGCTTGCTTTACGTTTAACTTGCATCTTGTCCACAGAATCCTGGCCTTTCATAGGCCAATGCTGGGCTAGCAATGGCACAATTGCCATTTAAAATGTAGCTGAGTACCTGGCAATCAAATCTACCATTGAAACTCTGCAGCAAAAGCCTAGATGACAACTTTCTGGAAACAGACTGGTCCTGTTGTAGTCAAAATACCCCATGCAAATTAAGTAGTTATATTCATCCTTACCTCCTGGTAACAAACAATTTAGGTATTATTTTTCAGGCCATTCATCTATATATAATAAATTACCTCTTCTGTTACAGTACTCAGAAAAAGTTTATTACTTTCCAGCAACCTCACTATCTTCAGTAGCAAAACTGGGAAAACAAATCTACCTTACAGGGTTGCTGTAAGCATCAAATATATGTGGAAGTGTATTGTAAACTTTCAATTACTATACAATTGATAGTTAGTTGCAATATCAAACTGCTGGAGTTTAATGTATAGTTAATGATACATGGGATTAAATGGCAAAGCGATTTTCATCTCATTTTTACTACAACTCATAAAAAATAGTAAATGATCAAGACATTAACTCAAAGAAATATGTGCCATTTTAACCGACAAAATTTGTATTCTGATGAGCTAGCTAAAACATATTCATAAAATCATAACATTTAATGCAACACATACATAATTACAAACAGAAACTCTAGCCTTATTTCATTGTGAATAATGGAATATCATAAACTAGGCTGCCAACAAGGAGCTAACTGATGAGTTTCGCCTAATCAATAACATTGTGTGAACAGTAAATCTATTAAACTTCAGTGAACCAAGAAGATAACAATTTCATTGTTATATTCTTAGAGGGATACTATATGGACATTACTTCAGAAGAAAATTCTGTTACAAAATGATTAATCAGAATTAGATGAAATGCAGAAAAACATTGTTGTTCCTGACACTAGATTTCATAAAGAACCAGTTCGCCCTGAGGGGATCCATTCTAGTTCCCACATCTCTTTACAATATTTTACATCCATGGGCAAGCCCAGCGTGGAGAAAAAGATAAGACTGAATGGTTGAATCCTTTAACTGCTGGTGGAATGAGGAGACTAGTTGGTTCAGAAGAAAGTCAGAAATAGGGAAAGTAAAGAAATATTTACAGTCAGGATAAGCAGAGTAAATGTTAGCTTCCACATTTCATAAGCACATGTGTGCACGTAAGAGGAGAAAAGATGTTGAGAATGAAGCAAGCTCTCTAGGAATCCCAAGCTTTGAAGGGCATCAGGGAATGCAATTTCCTGACAGAAAAGTTCTGTTCAAGAAATAAGAATTATGTATAAATGGGGGTTTGTCTGAAAAGAAGAGAGAGAGAGAGAGAGAGAGAGAGAGAGAACCATTTCTACTCTATAAGAAAGCCACAGGTTGGTACCACGATGATTTTTAAGAAAAGATCTGTTTGAGAGTGTAGATCTGGTTCTACTGCTCAAGGTGCTGAAAGTCCCCAGGAACTTCCAGCCATTTCCTTGCAAGGAAGCCCTGATATGACAGCGTATGTTGACTGGGGCAGCCATAACCAAGGAAATGTGGACCCAGGACAAGAATCAATCCCGGCTGTCTTCTTACATGATCACAAGATAAATTTTAAAGCCCCTGATTTTGTATTATGGCAGCTGAGCTCATTTTTCAGCTGAAAATGCATGCCTATGTATTTATCCCTAAACACTAAAAGGGAAAGCAGAAAGCCGTATTTCTCAAGAGAAGCAGACTTGGCTTGCCTAGACTATAGATTGCAGTAAGAAAGGGTCATCAGGCAAATGAGCCCAGATTTGGGACAACAAATTCTGTCAGTGGATTTGGCTCCATTATACTTGGGAACAAACTACACCAAGGTAATGGGATTTGGTTTCATGTGAAAACAAATTTATGGAGCTTAAAAAAACGCTCTTTCCCATTACACTCGACTACTAAAGGATTCTGCAAGGGCAATGCACTAAAGTGAATTAGTTGTATAACTGTTACTCTTTCATTAAAATGATTTAATAGTTCTACAAATGTCATGGCATTAGCATTTTATACAAAGCTATAAAACAGTAGCGAGTAAAAAAATCAACTGCCTTTAAAAGTCAGCACTTCTGGACGATGTTTATGACACCACACGGTCACTTCTGATATGAAATGGCAGCATGGCTAAGATAGATATCGCTTGCTGGCCACTTTTATTTTGGGCAGGAGGCCATTAAAGGAATGAGGCTGTCGAATTCATCTTTTATTTGGATGGGCTTCAACAACCCATTTACACTGGCAAACTCTTCCCAGGATATCTCCAAGGAGAAGGGAAGCTTTTGGGAGTAATTTCTTAAGAAATTATTTAATTACATCTTTTTATAATATTTAAACTGCTCCTCTTAGGGCAATCTAAAAATTTATTTTCAGGCAGGTGATAGACATGTCATGCAAAATGGTAACAAATGACTTTTCTGGAAAGAAAAGGGCACATCTGTTGGGGATGACTTTTTTGACAATCCCCAGATCTCTAAAAAAAACATTTGATGTCATTCAGTCTCAATACAGCATGGTAGATGATGCTCATGTTTTTTAATATTTTTTTTTAAAGGAGGTTTAGATTACATAAATGTTACATCAAAAATATAGGGGAGTCCCATATACCCCACCCTCTTCCCCTCCCACACTTTCCCACATTAACATCTTTCCTTAGTGTGGTACATTTGTTACAATATTAAAGCATTACTACTAACCATGGACTATTACTACTAACCATGGACTATAGTTTACATTACAGTTTACACTTTGCCCTGCACAATTTTATAGGTTTTGAAAAAATGTATAATTGCCTGTATCTGTCATTGCAATCTCATGCAAGACAACGCCAATGTCCCAAAAATGCCCCCATGTTACACCTATTCTTCCCGTTCCCTTACCTCAGAGCCTCTGATGGCCACTGTCTTTATATCAATGATGCAAGATCTTCCATTGCTAGAATAATAAAAAGTCTACAGTAGAATCATAAGTCTACTTTAGTCCATTGTTCATTCCCAAATCTTGAGGATTTTGGGATGGTGATACCCACTCTGCTTCTAACTAAGAAGGGGCTTAGATCCCATGGGGCAGATGGATGGGAACTCTCTTGCTTGCAGTTGTGGATACTCTGTTTTTTGGGATGGGCATTGTCCATCATCATCCTTTTGTTAGTTGTCCTGGTCAAGTCCAATGAACTGGAGAGTAGGTGTTGGCTGCAACTCTTGCTGAGATTCAGGGCTCAAGCGGCACATGAACAGACCAAAGATTTAACTCTCTGGGACATATATTTAATGAGTATAGTGCTAATTATTGGTTCAAATAAAAGGGGCAGAAGAGCCCTGTGTAGGGAAATTATAAATGAGTCTAACTCTGTTACACTGGGGAGCATAAATTCCAAAGTAAGGCCTACTGACAGGGTGCTGAATTCCTGAGATTGTCTGCCCTGCTTATAGTATCCAGATGTCTCTAGAGCCCTCAGGAGATGCTCATATTTTTTTGTTTTGTTGTTTCCAGAATTACTCAAGCAAAATTGTGGTAAGAATTAGCAACATCAGTAGGCAGGATAAGTAACACACAAGGTTCCACAAAGCTTAAATTAGTAATTGGACATTAGCTGATTAATAAAGTTTAATGATAACAAGTGCCTGATGAGATAGCTGCCATTCATGCTAAAAATAAAGGTTTGGATTGTCATAATTTTGAGTGTAAATGGATTTAATTGGCTAATATACTGTCAACAGTCCTTCAGGAACTGGTGCCACATAAGAGCTTGGTTAGCAAAAATAAACGAGAAACAGTAAGTTTCTTTTCTGAGTTGCTGGTTTTCTTCATATAATACCTAGGCTACTCTTTGACTTAAAATGTTTAATAACATGTGGTGCAGAGGAGGCACCATGATGCAGTGGGAAAACATTGAATTTGTAACATTAAGATTTAATATTAAAGGCTAGCATTTAAGAAATTGTGTAACTCATCTCTACAACTAGGAGTCTGAATGGATACTGTCTAAGGGCATCTCAAAGAGCCCTATCAGTGCACAATAACGTGAGGCCTTGCCCAGAAATTGCCAAGAGCAGGCAGAGGGTAGCAAAAAGCCTCTTTGCAGCCCCCCAGCTTCTATGTAAATGTATTGATTTGAAAATTTTGTCACAGTGTGTGATGGTTAATTCCCTGATGTCAACTTGGCTAGGCTATGGTGCCCAGTCGTTTGGCCACACACTAGTCTACACTGATCTACAATCAGCTGACTTTGAGTAAAGGAGATGACCCTCAATAGTGTGGGCAGGCCTCATCCAGTCACCTGAGGGCTTTAAGATCAAAACCTGAGGTTCCCTGGGGAAGAAGAAATTTTACCCCAAGACTGCCACATCAACTTCCAGCTGAGTTTCCAGGCTGCCTGCCCTACACATTTCAGACTTACCAGCCCCCACAGTCACGTGAGCCAATGCCTTAAAATAAATCTCTTAAATATACACATCCATCCTGTGCGTTCTGTTTCCCTGGAGAACACTGACTAATGCACAGTGGGTTGGAAATGGGCTTTTCTGGCCTCGGTGTGATATCACTCCAATAACGAGCTAATCTGATTGTCTTCAATTTCTAAATGCCTTTAAAATTCTGTATTCTAATTATGATTATTAACTCCCAGAGATTACTCTATCCCTTTATTATTAAAATCTCCTCTATGTTAAAGGCGAGCAAGCTGAAGCAGGAAATGGAGGTAGAGTGGGTCAGTGTCAGGGTATAGGGTAGCATTCATGAGATTGGGTCCTGACTCTGTAAGGCCTGCAATTACCAGATGCTTTAAGTGGAAGCTCCATCATATTGAAACTTTCCCACTCTTTTATGAATACATTTAACTTCATTGCCCAAGTCAAAATGCAAGTAGTCTTGTTTAAGCATGAAGTAAATATATCTCCATGTCTATGGCAGACTTTGGGATTCAGAAGGTAATGGCCACATAATCCCTGACCTCAAGAAGTTTTCAGCCTGTTAAGAGAGGTGAATGTATAATCGAAAATGTCAGCAAAGTGTGTGCAGAGATTTTTGATATAAAGTTTGCATAGGAGTCACCTAGGAAGCTTGTTAAGGGTACTAGAACGGGATTTGGGGTGGGTTCAGTGATCTGCACTTCTAATAGCACCTGCCCATGCAGGTGGTTCTGATGCAGGTAGCCAGTAGACCACACGCAATGAGAAACGTCAGCGGCTGAGAGTCACACCTGCAGTCAGGCTGTCTGGGCTTGACTCCCAGCCCCATCACTTTCCAGCTGTGTGATTTCTTAAGTTGCTAAAAACCTCTGGGCTTCAATGTTCTCATCCTTAGAATGAAAATAATAATAGTACCTGCATGTCAGATGGGTGTGGAAATTAGCACCCAGTACACATTTAGTAAAATTTGGTGTTATCATTGATGCATTAAAACACGAGAGACTGACTAAGTGCCAACTGGCTTGACAATACTTTCTATATTCAATGAAGAAAAAGAAAGTTCTGGACAAGGGTGGGGAAAGCTATAAGGAGGAGGAGGAAGTAAGGCTAAATCTTAAATCAATGCAAGGTTTGTATTATCAGATAGAAGCAAAGAAATTCTAGGTGAGGACGGCAGAATGAGCAAAATCTCAAGGAAGGTAAGAATGGGCTCGGTGAGAGAACTGGGAGGGGAGCAGCTCCTGAAGTGAAGGCTTAGGGTGGGGAGAAGTGGGAAATGTGTGACCAGAAAACTAGGGCTCCCCGAGCCTAGAGTTCCCACATCTTGTTAATTGAAATCTCCTGTTTTAAAGGACAATTCCTTCAGACATGGGCCCCCATATTAGGGAACAGGATATAAGATCAATTAATTTGTAGTAACTGTTCCTTTTACAACAGTAAACATTTACTTACAAAATAAGGTATCACACAGAACTTTAATTCATTGGCTGGGTTAATAGATTTAGGATGCTTTTTAGTTTGCCAAGGAAATAACTCCACCTTTGTAGAAGAGACTATGAGATTTTTGGAAAGCAAGGGACTAGCTTACTCATTTCAGGAATCCCAGACTCCAGCACAGAGCCAGGAACGTACTAACAGCTTTATAAATGGTTGCTCAACTAAACTGCTACACAGGGTTACAACACGAAGTGGGATGTCCCTGGGGGAAAAAATAGGTTTATTTCCTTTTAATGCCACATCCATTTTGTTTTTATTCATATTCCCAGGTGAGACTACTGTGTTGAAAACACAACCGAATGCACTACTTTCCATTTCTAAGTATAACTTTTCGTGCAGCATTAAATTAATTAAATATTACACATTCAATAGTCAAACTGGATAATTTGATGGAAAATACACCGCAATGTCATCTGACTTCATTGGTATCCAAATAGTGCCGTTAAAGTCAGAATTTAATGGCTGGCGAGAAAACCACAGTGCGATGAGGCAGTAAAAACCTTGTTTCTCTTCTCAGGCCTCTTTTATATGATATGGATCCTTATAGGTTTACTGATTTGGTCCTCTGGGAAAGATGCAGCTCAAACAGCTCTGAATCTGCAAAATGGAAGTATCCCCAAGCTGGTTCCCCATTGTTCATGGATTTCTTTTCTGAATTAGGATATTTCAGCTTCTCTTTCTTCACCTTGGGAAAAATAGCATTAGAGTAATCCGTGGGGCAGTTCATGCTTTTTCTTTAAGTGACTCCTCAAACGATGTCTTCACGACCATAAGGCACTCAAGAAACATTGGCCACAAGTTCCTGAGTGTGTACACGTCTGCACTTTCATAAAGGCTCTCTGTTCCTGGCAGCCAGGGAGGTGTGTTAATCACCCATGAGGCACAAACTCTATGTGGATTATGAGATACTGAGGAATCAGTATTTGAGGCAAGGGGAAATGTCCATGTTGGTCATTAAGATAATCATTACAGAAGAAAAGATTTGCCTTAAAAGAACCCTGGCAGGAAAAAAAAAAAATGAAATGATGCTTTATATTACTATGCCCATGAAGCAATTACTATGATGGACATATCTCACTGATACCATTTGTGATCTCTGATGAACTAGAAAATATGTCTTTGTTCCCAGCACTGTTCACTTCCTGTTCTTTTGTGAACTGGGAATAAAATGACCAACTTAAGCTTCGCTTCCCTAATTTGATTCTGGTTAATGCCCCCAAGGGGAGCTATCAGCATGTCTCTTCCAATTGCCTCCCAGGGAATAAGAGAGAAATATTTGGCCCATGAAAGACAATGGACGCCTTCAGTTCTGCACTGGCCTGGTGGAGACCCTGCACTTCAGCTCACAGCTGTCAGGTTCATTCAGCAATTTGAGTACCTTCTATCAGTGGGCTCACAGCCAGTTCAAGCCCAAAGTGAGAGGCGATTCAGTCCACTGAAACAGAAGCAGTTTTTACGGTCACACCTGTCTAACGTCCCCCAGTCTATTTACATGCACATGTAATTAATAGTGTTCTCGGCCAGTAACTCCAACTTCCAGCAACACTGACTTTGGTGGTGAGAACGCTGGTTATTGCCTGAGTCTGGGTTTACATTCCAGCTGATATTATTTCATCTTCTGCACATTATTTAATCTCTGAGCCTCAGTTTCTCTGTAAGTGAAAGTAATATTATTTAGTCCAAGAAAACATGACATAGAGAACCCAACTCACAGTGTGTCCTCAACAGTGTTAGTTCATTTATCAATATTGCTCAAAAAATATGCTAAAACAACTATAACTTTGGTCACCTGGAACTGGAAATGAAAACCAGGCAATGATGGGTGCAGAATTGTTGGGTTTAGGTTTACACAGATTAATTTGTCCCATAAGTTAAAATGGTAATTAGTTGCAACAAATTGATTCCCATGAACTAAATATTTCTTATGAAGAAATAGAAACACTTAAGAAGCCTTTACCAAAGCAGCTTGTCTGCCCCAATCATGGAGAAAGGCATCGTGGTGGCCAGAAAGCTCTGTGGCCACCACTTGCTGCTCTAACTAGAGGAGCCTATTTGACTTCTCTCTATCGTTTAGTTTGCTACCATAACAAAGTACCACAAACTGAATGGTTTAAAACAACAGAGGAACTTCCGGGAAAATGGTGCCTAAGTAGGTAGGCAGAGTTTGACCCTCTCACAAAAAAACTGGAGAGAAGGCAAGGACCTATCTAAAGGAGCTGTTTTGGATATACATAGAACAGGAAGGTGCTCTGAGTCATCTAGGAGGGTCCTGGAAAGATAAAGAAGCCAAAGGAAAAACGTGAGTTGCTCACCCCTGTGGCTGGAAATGGCACATATACCCCCGCCCTCAGGGCAAGTAGCCTTGGCGGAGATCCTCGCTCCGGGGCGTTCCCTGGGAGGAACAGGGGTCCGACAGAGGTTGAACAGTGGTTTCTTTGCAGTGAGTTTTGCCAGTTGAACCCCCTTTGAATCTCGGAAGGCACCCCGACCCGATGGGGAGAGGGGAGGGGTGTCTGCTCAGGCAGGCTGTCATGCCCAGCTGCCCAGGGAGAGAGGGGGCAGGACAGGTGCCTAGTCAGCAGGACTCTAGCAACCTGTAGTATAAAACGCCTGGGGGAAAGGAGGCAGATAGCTTTCTGAAGGCTGATCAACCTAAAGAGACAGTTAAGCTCATACACGAGGCCCCTGATTCAATTCGCAGGTCTCCTTAAAGAAGTGGAGAAGGCATCCAGCTGATACCTTATGACAAGGAACATA
>JAQZBX010101489.1:0-11257 GCA_029593785.1 Cabassous unicinctus
CCCAGGGAATGGATTGAGAGTGTGGGAGCTACAGGTGCTACCTTGCCTGACCACATCATTGATGAAGGGCTGGTGGACTTTCTCAACAACATAGTGCAGGGTGAGGCCAAAGCCCCAGGATCCCTTGCACTGGCCCCTTACCCTCCTCCAGTGTCTCCTGCATTGTGCCAGTGCAACCTTAGGCACCACTCACCACGGCCCCACTCACAACCATGACAACCTCTAGAAGATGCTATTATTGTCCCTTTTGCACAGATGCAAGAACTGTTGCATAATCATAATCATAATGACATACTTAGAGACCAGTTACCGTGTGCCAGGAACGCTTATGATGTGTGTGTATGAGTGTGTATGTATGTCTATGCATATATACACAAATATATAGCATGTCCAGTGTAGCATTGTGTACACACACACACACAGCATATCTGCAGTGTACACCACGTGCAATCCTCACAACCCCGAGCTGGTCACTGTCCCAGCACCCCAGTCTCACAGATGAAGCACTTAGGCACAGAGGGCTTGAGTTACTTGCATGATTTCTTGCAGCTGATGAGTGGTGGAAGGTGGAATCAGGGTTCAGACCCAGAAAGTTTGGCTCCAGAGTCTAGTTCTAACCACTACCCTGCACTGCTTCTCTCTTCCGTGTGCTCTGCATTACTTCATCATTTGGAAAGCCACAGAGCATCAGATCTCACACTGGGCCTCTCCAAAACCTTTTCCTGTCCAAATAACAATATTTTTCTCTTTTATAACCCCAGTTCTGTATCCAGAAGTTTCTCTTTAATTATTCTTCCTATAGGTATTAATACCCGTTTTTTGAATTTTGTACATTGCATTTATCCAGTTACAAAGAGGCAAACCGCCTCTATTTAGCTATTCATTAAAACTTCCTTAAAAGATGTTTCACTGCCGTTTCGCAGTTTTAATAACTGGGATGAAAAGCGTTGAAAATGCTACAACAGAAGTGGTAAGGGATACATAATTCACATTTACATAAAAAGTAGACTGAATGTAGGATAGAGAGTAAATCATTTAGTTCATCATGTAAAACCCTTTCCCTGTTAAGGAAGGCATCTGGTGATGTGGGCACAGGGTGCCCCTGCTCTCCTTGTAGCATGTGGCACAGCTATAATTTTTAGGTTTTGTATCATCCCCACTGGATTGAAAGTTCTGTGAAGTCTAGGACCGTGGCTCTCTCTTCACCACTATGATCTCATGGCTCAGGACAGTATTTGGAATATCAGACACATCAAAAATACCAGTTGAAAGAATAAACAAATGGACAAATAGATGTAGACTTGTCAAATCCATTGTGCTGAAGATCCCTAACTGCGTACCCTGCACATTACTGGGGATGACCTAGCTGTGCTCCCGCATATGAGCACTGAGCCTCTGTCCACTCAGCTGTGGGATTGCCTCCATGTCCTTCATTCCTGGCTGGACCAGTCTCCCCAGTCCGTGACCACGGCAGGCATCACCAGTCAAGCCCAGCATTCACACTGAGGCAGGGCAGAGCTCAGCATCCCTGTGAACACAGCACCCCATGTAGACACAAACAATCTAAGAGGGGCAGATGACCACCCCTTGTCAGTCCTCTTGGGAGGCACAAGTCAGGGAAGAACTTAGAGAAAGTGATTATCAAGCAAAGAATTAGAAGAGGGAAGTCCTCTGGGGTCTTTTGGTGATGCTTCAAACCTTCACAGTTGCTCAAAACCACTTTGCAGTTTCCAAGCCACACCCCTGGTCTCGAGAACAAGCAGGTGCCATAACATTGTCAATTATAGAGCGTTTCTCTAACTGGAATGGAAAAGGAAACATCCTTTCTCTGTATTACCTCTTTATTGATTCAAACCAAAACCACCCAGGAAACATTTGTCCTCTGTGTTAGTCAGCCAAAGGGGTGCTGATGCAAAGTACCAGAAATCGGTTGGTTTTTATAAAGGGTATTTAGACGCTTACAGTTACCAGGCCATAAAGCACAAGTTACCTCCCTCACCAAAGTCTATTGCCAATGTTGGAGCAAGACGGCTGCCGACGTCTGCGAGGGTTCAGGCTTCCTGGGTTCCTCTCTTCCGGGGGCTGCGTTTCTCTCCACAGGGCCAGCTGTAGACTATCAGGCAAACAGCTCGTCTCTTTTCCTGGGTCCTTCTCTCCTTCTTCATGACCAAGCTCCTCTGTGTGTTCACTTCCCGGGGCTCCAGCTCAAGACTGCAAACTCCCTTCCCTGCCATGCGGTTTCTCTGTGAGTCCCTCCCCACCAAGGGGGCGGGGATGCAACGTCCTCCTTACACAGCCCAATCAAGGCCTTAATCATTATTTAATTAAGTAAAGGAAAATCTCTGAATCCAATACACTCTAATATGCCCAGAGGAAAAGACCAGTTGACAAACATAATCCAGTATTACTTTTTGGAATTCATCAATAATATCAAACTGCTATATCCTCCATAAGCATAAGCACAAGCAGTCACCCTGCCTGGGGTGGGAAACTCCTGCAAAAACATACTTGCAGAACCCCTCTGTAAGGACAAACATCGGTAGGAGTGCACTCTGCTGGCAACAAATCACTCACCTGTCTTTTCTTCCATGAAGTAAAAGGGAAACCACTGGGATCTCAGTGCAGCAGGATAAAGATCCAAATTGTATCTTTCCTCCTGTTTTGATCTGACGTAAAAACAATGGTATTTTCTTTAAAGTGGACACCTTCCAAAACTCTAGAAAAACTGGTACTGTACAACACAAGAGCAAGCCCTAATGTAAACCATGGACTGTAGTTAATAGCCTAATTATAATAATATAGTCTCATCAATTTTAGCAAAGGTAGCACACCAATGCAAGGTACTATTAATAGGGAAAACTGTGTATGAAGGGGAGACTCTGCTTTCAGTATGCCTTTTCTGTAAACCTACAACTGTACTAATTTTTTTTTTTAATGGAAATGTCCTTTTTTAAAAAAGGGCATTCCCATTGGCCAAAGCTGGAATGATTGGCACGTCAAAATAAATAATAGTGTACAGATTATAGCCCGTTGAATAAAGTAGGAAGCCATGAGTCTACTGACAAGAATGAATAAGTTGGAAGTTTGATGAGGAAGAGGGTATTTACATAATTTCAAACTGCCTAATTGCAAAGGGAAAAGACATAACTTTACAAGGGAGAAGCCAGGATGCCACCTAAACCATCCTTAGGAATGGGACACACAGCATCTGTGCACCAGCTAATCCAATGCAGTAACAACACAGCGTCTGCCAAAGGTGTGCAACTGGAATTTAATCACGAGGCGCCATCAGACCAACCCAGGTTGGGGAGTCCACACTTAACTGGCCTGTGAGCCTCACAAGTGCCACGGTCATGGAAGCCAAAGAGAGAGTAAGGAAGCGCTCCAGAATGAAGGAGATTGAGGAGGCGCGGCGACAAGAGCGCTGTGGGATTCTCAGCTGGACCCTTTGGCTCTAAGGTCCTTATCGGAACTTGAATGGGTATCAGGATTAAGCGGCAGTAACGTGAAGATAAAAGCATCTGCTTCAGATGACGCAGCTAGGCTTTTGGGCATCACGGTGGCTGTGGGACGGGTATTGGGATCTCCTTGCCCAGAGGAGAGATATCTGACGCTGCCTTTCACGCTCGTACGTGTAGCTTTCAGGCCTCGACCAGGAGCCGAGCTCTTGTTTACCGTGGCCGGAAAGGCAACTGGTGCTCGGTTTGCGCCGCGGTGTTTGAGCTGATCCGCTGTTCTCCTTTAGTCGTCTGGCAGAAGCCCCTGGATGCCTTTCACCGCAGCTGACAAAGCCTTTGCCCCGTGTGCACGTGAGCCATGCTATTTGCAAATACTTTCTGGCCTGGGCGTCTTTGTGTTTTTAAAGTTCGTGTTTTTTCTAAAAAAGAAGCTTTAAATATGTGTGTGTTTTTTTATTGGAAAGAGTGATTTTCCTGAAGGCTTAAAGGCAAGCCAGCTTATCCTGTGTTCTGGAAAACAAGTTTGAAGACTCTCTGATTCCTCAACTTATCCTCTTCTATTTATTAAACCAAGGGACAGATGGGTGCTCTGATATCGTTTGCCATCTGCAAACTGTGGTGACGATCAAATTTGCCACTCCCTCCCTGGGTCCTGGAGCACGCCATCGAACGCGATTCTGTCAACACGTGCTCAGGTTTCTCTGATGGCGGACGTGGTGAGGGTCACAGGTCTGGGAAGAGGCCAGGGCGGAGCCACGGGAGAATGGATTTGGGGTGCATCAGCTACGGGGGCTCCCTCCACTCCCACAATCACCAAAGGACCCCTTTTTCCCCACTCGCCCGGGAGTCTGAAAGAATCCCCAGGTGTGAGCTGAGAAAACCATCTTTCTTTGGTTGTCAGGAGTCTGTCCTTAGACCTTGTGCTTCCTTCCCACTATAACAATAGCTTACATTTACACCACACTCACTATGTTCCAGAAGTACTTTCTCGGGAGTTGCCTTATTTGACCTTCATGGCACCCCCTGAGCTGGATATTACCAGCCCCATTCTCCCCACGAGGTAGCGGAGGCGCAGCGAGGTTAAGTGACTTGCCAGGGTCTCACAGCTCAGAAGGGGCCAAGCCGGCCACAGAGACCCCAGCTTCCATGGCGGATACCCTCCACCCGGAACTTCCTCTGGCACTGTTGCCACTTCCGTGTCTGCACGTTGATGTGGCCGCCCCACGGCCGCCGGCAGTGTCCTCAGGTGTCTTCAGCTTCTGGTGGAAAGTCCGTGTGGGTACACCAGAGGTGGAGTTCAGTTCCTGGAGCTGTGCCCTGGAGCCAGGGGATCTGGAGAAAAGACTGGATTTGGCCTTGATCGTGGGAGGTGGCACCTCCTTCCTAAGGCAGAGGTCTCCCCAGACACAGCAAAGGGCTTCAGAGTGGGGAGGGGCTGAAACCACGAGAGGGGAGACACTGAGATGGATTAGCTTTACCGAGGGCGCTTTCCTTAGCACTGCCTTAATTGTGTATCTCCTCACGGGGTGATGAGAATGATGATGCCTAACGCTTTTTATAGCCTTTTAAATATGCCAAAGCTGTGAGCTAGTTGGGGGTGTCATCACGCCCCTCTTATTGGACAAGAAGCTAAGGCGCAGGGGTGTTAAAGAGCTACCCCAGTTCGTACAGGTAGACTGTGATGGAGTGAGGATTCGAACCCAGGACATCTGGCCTCAGAGTCTGTGCTCTAACAGCAGCGCTACCCAGCTGTGCTCTGCCAGCGCCCACCTCCCCTGGTGATGAAATAAAGCCTCACCTCTCCCACACACAAACTAAACGGGCGTCTTTCCCTTTCAGTTCCCGCCTCCAGAAATCTCCCCTGGGTTTACCGTGTCAGTTCGTCATTAGTACCGTCGATTGCATGCTGTGCCTTACGTCTCCCTAGTCAGAGAGAGTCACACTGCAGCTATTAGCGCTCCATGGGCAATTCCCTAATGAAGTTTATCAGCACTTTCATCCGTTTAATACCTAGGATGAAAACGCGCCATAAATTGAGCAAAGTGGTGAGAAATAGAGTACAGCCACTTACAAATCAGACGCAACTGGAGGGTCGCGAGTGAATTGGCTTGGCTCTTCGGGTAAAATAAAGCCGTTCCTTGTTGGAAGGAAGGCATTTGGCAAAGTGCTGCTGTAGATGTAGAGCACCCCGTCATCCCCCTGTACGTGACTTCTCAGAGTTGCACGGAAGTGATGTGTTATCCCTTGGAGTAGGTGGACAAATGGTCCCAAAAGATGTCCACACTCAGCCCGTGACCCCACTCCGCAGAAGGGACTTTGCAGGTGTGGTGGAGTGAAGGCTCCTGAGGTGGGGAGACGGTCCTGGGTCATCCACGGGGGCTGATGTCATCTCAGGGTCCTTTTAAGGGAAAGAGGGAGGAGTCAGAGAAAGAGAAGGAAAGGTGGAGGCAGAGGTGGAGGTGGTGAAGGGCCGCAAGCCTTTAGAAGGTGGAGACGGAGGGAACGGGTTCTCCCCCCAGGCCTGCAGAGAGGAGCAACCCTGCTGTCACCGCGACCCTGTGCTACCTCTGACCTGCACACTGCACGTGGGTTTAAGGCCCGGGGTTTGTGGTCATCTGTTACAGCAGCGAGACGCCGCCGATACAGCCCCTTTGCACGGAAACGGGGCTCTCTCAACTTCTGTGAATGTGCAGCTAGGACAGTGCTCGGGCCGTAATAGGAGTCCTGAAACATGACTGGACATGCTCGTGCGTGCACGAGGGTACAGTCTAGCTAAAAGCGGTTTGCGCACCCCTGGCTGGTTAGTCGGCCCTGGTCCCGCGCACGGGTGGCCATACTCCGACGTTTAGCGGGAACCGAGTCTCCGTCCCCTGGGCTCTGGGGTTGCCGACAGGCCCCTGCATCCAGGCAGGGCCAGTGTCATTTTCCACGTGCCTGCTCCAGGCACCCCTCACTGATCAGTGACAGCATTCACACTGAGGTCGTGCAAAGTTTTGGAATCCCCTCCATGCGTAGACGACCCGTCTGTTGCCAGGTGGAGGCATTTCTGCGAGCGCATTTCTCATTTTCCCCAAACTACTTTGCACTTCCCAAGGGCAGCACAGCCTCAGGCCTAGTGAGCGCCCTGTACGAGGTGCTTCTTTACTCCAGAGAGGAAAGCATCTTTTGATTTTTCCTTGGATTGCTTGTTTACTAATCGAAAGAAAAACCACCCCAGAAAGCATTTACTCTAAATTAGACATAAAAATGCAGTACACAGTGAATGAGCAGAGCGTTCAAATCTAGCGTGTCGATCAGGGTGACCCAAAATGCAAACTAGGAAATGAATTCTCAGGCACAGGTGTCAGCCTGGGAACGCATTCCCGACATCACACGTGGGTGCCGGAGAGAGGCAGGGATCCCTGCGCCGGCGTCTTGCAGGAGACGATGGGCCTCGGGGCAGAGTGCACCCCCGCTGCCTGCAGAATTCATCTTTATAAATCATCTTTAAAGGGAAAGCTTACGAGGAATGCATTCTGTTGGGAATAAATCACTTAGCTGTCTTTTTTTCTAATTTTTTGCCCTGAAACAAGAGGAAGGCAGCAGGAATCTGGTCTGATCTAGTGTAAGTGCTTTTTTGTGTCCACCAAAGTAATTTATAAGGGCTGGAGCCGTCAGCGGGACCCGCACGGCGAGGGGCTGGGGCGTGATCCCGCAGGCCAGGACCAGCATTTGTGTTTCCGCCAGCCCTTCTCCCCCAGGCCTCGTCTTGGCTCCGCCACCTGCTCCAAGTGCCCTGACTCCTGTTTGTGTCTCCATCACGGTCCCACTGGGACTGAGCAGACGCTGAGTTAGGGACCCCAGGCTCAGGGGATCAGGCCCGCCCCGTGGCAGTGGCCATGCTGAGCGCACGGTCACGTCGACGGCTGGACGACGCTCGGCCCTGCCTGGCCCCCAGACCCCCGTCCCTCCAGCCACGCCGCCCCCTTTGTGCTCTGCAGATGTGGTGAGCTGCGCCCCCAGGGACCTTGGCACCCGGTCCCACCACCTGCTCTACACAGTAGCCCTTTTTATAGAATGTTTTTATAGAGCATAAAATGTCTCGTTTTAGCTGTTTTCATTGTGGCAACATATAGAAGGGAAACATAAAATTTGCCACTTGGCCGTTTTCAAGCTTTCAGTTCAGTGGCCTCAGCTACATCCTCACCACCATCCAGCACCACAAGTTTGTCCTCCCTCCAAACAGAAAGTCCGCACCCCTGTGGCCACCACGCGCCCTCTCCCCAGCTCCCGCCCTGCCACCCTCTGGTCCCTCTGCAGCCCACTCAGCACCCCTCCTTGTCTCTGCCTGGGCCTCGGCTCACATGTCCCCCTCGGATGAGCGATGCATCTCCTGGGGCTGGGTCCACCTTGGAGGTCAAGGTCCTGACATCGGAACAAAACGGGAAGCAGGGAGACAGGCTCTGGGGCGGCAGCAGACAGCCCTGGCCGCCCGGCTCAGTGCAGAGAGGCCCCCTCGACCCAGCCTTCGCCTCCAAACCCACGGGTGCCCACGGGGCCCTCACTGCACCCTCGGGCCTCCCAGCCTTCTGGGAGCAGATGTCATTTTTATGTTACAGCCGCCAGCAGGGAGGCCAGAGTGACTGAGCGAGCCTCCAGGCCCTCTGCAGAGGCAGAGCCCACCCCGGCGGCCCACCCTCTCACCATCCCACCAGGCTCCCTCTGTGCCTCGTGCAAGGAGAATTCTCCTAAAACGTCGTCTTGAACGCAAAATTCTCCGTGTATTTCTCCTCATATAAAATGCTAATTTCCCATGCAGCATTACTGATGACACGTCCGAGGCACAGAAAGGTTAATTAACTTGCCCGAGGCCACACAGCTAGTGAGAGGCAGAGCTGGGATTTGAACCTAGGCGGCCTGGCTCCAGTGGGCTCTGGTTATGCTGCGGGAAATAATCATTTCCTCTAAAAAATACACGGTTCAGTGACCACAGGGATAAAGCCAGCCTCGTCCATTTCACGAAGAACCGTATGTCCAAGCCAAGGAAATCACACCTCGTAGGATTTACAAAACCAAAAATTGAAGCAAAATACAGGAAAAGGTTAATTGAAATTGTCACACTCATTGAGAAAACTGGCCGTGTCTACTAAAGCTGAACATGTACACAACGTGTGATCCAGTGAATCCACTACTAAACCTACATCCAACAAAATGTGTGGTTACGTTCACCAAAAGAAAATGAGCCACCACCACGACACACACGGAAAACAGTGTGCTGCAAAGGAAACATTCTCATCAATATAATGTTGAAGGCGCACGCCAGACACAAAAAAGTGCCCGCCGTGTGACTGATAAAAATGCCACGAGCTGTGCAGTTGCACATGCGCTTTCCACGTGTTTCAGTGGATGGTTTAGAAACAGTTCACCGGTGTGACTTGGCCTCCTTGAGCTTCGTTTAGTCCTCACTCTCTTTGGTCTCTTGACTCTCTAGATTGCCTAGAACAGTTATGCTTTATTTATTTCTAATCTTCTTAAACAAATGATTTTTCCTATTGTGATAAGTGATTTGTCTTCCTGGAATCACTTCCTGAACTTTTGTCCCAGTGAAAAGTCAGCTGGAAAAGGAAGCGCTCTGGGGGAAGGAAGAGAGAGGGGGGTCCCCTGTCTCTAAGCTCCCCCCACCCCCCCACGCTCGGGCGCCGGGCGAGTCTCCATCATTCAGTGGGAGCTCCAGGGCCCCTTGTCTCAGCTGGGGGAGGGGTCCAACTTCAAGCCAGGGCCCAGCTGGGGGCTCCTGCTCAGGGACCTTGGCCTTGAGCCTCGTTTGGGGTTCTCAGCTGGTGCTGATTTGCAACCAAGGAGGCAGCTGGGGACGGAACCGTCTGCCCAGGTGAGTCTGTGTGGCAGGGGGTGTGATGTAAGGCCTGAATTTCCTGCTTTGACTTCCTTGAGTCTCCAGGGGCCTCGTCGTGAGTGCCCCTTCTCATGCCAGATACGCCCCCCACCCGGTGGGGAGGCCCCCCCCACCCGGGAGACCCCCGTCAGCCCGACCAGCTGCACCCACCCGGCTAGCTCACCACCTTGCCAGCCCGTGGAGTTGTTCACACAGGCCAGTCGCGTCCTCCCATGGAACCAGGGGTCACCGCCCTGCAGGCACCGCACAGCCGCCCCCCGAGCCCCTGCTGGCTCCGCCCCCGTGTGGTCCTGCGTGGCCAGCACTGGCCTCCCCGGGCCGTGCATGCGTGGGACTGATAAACCATCCAGTGCCGGGGGTCACAGGTCCAGCTGTCCCGGTGACTTCCTTCCCTCTCCAGCAGGGTGTAGAGGAGACAGGAAGCAGAGGGTGGGAGAACACGGCTTCTCTTCAGTGCTTCCTCCTGGGGTGGGGAAACGGCGACGGTCAATGACAAGCCTTGCGCACTGCAAAACCTTTGAGCCAGAAATTCCACTTGCAGGAAATTATCCCAGGAAGTAATTAGGAAAGTAATCAATCATGAAATGCAAAAGAATGTTGATCACAGTAGTATCTGTAATAGTGAAATGTATGAATCCGCTTTCATGCCCAATGACAGGAAGTCTCTAAATAAAATATGGTCTAGCCACACAGTGAGGACGAAGACATTAAAAATGATGCCTCAAAAACCTAGTTAATGGCATGGGAAAGTGGTAATTAGGCAAAGCTAAAACTAAATCAAGTTACATTGCAACATGCACAGTATTCTTTTTTACAAAAGTTCTATAGCAATATCAATTTTAATGTATTTTAGAATGAAATAGAAAATGTTCATCGTACATCATTTTAATTCTTACTATAACCTTAAAATGGTACTGGCACAGGAGAATGGTTTGAGAAAAAAAGAATGACTAAAATTATATATCATTCTTTAGTACAGCAAGCATATTGGCGTTTTTTTAAGTTTTAATTTTAAAATAATTATAGGTTCATAAAGAGTTGCAAAGAAATGTACAGGGAGGTGCCGTGTACCCTTCACCCAGCCTCCCCAGAGTTAGCATCTGGTGTAACCATAGTTCAGTATCAAAACCTGGAAATGGACGTTGGCCCAATCCGCGGCGCTAATGCAGCTTTCTCCATTTTTCGTGCACATCTGTGTGTGTCTACACAGTTTCGTGTAGCCATCACTACAACCGAGGCATGTAACTGCACCCTCGGCTCCTCCCTCGTCCCCTCTTTAGATACCCGCCCCTCTACCCCCTTCTCTGTGCCCCTAACCTCTGGCGTGCACTAACGTGTTCTCCTCCCTGTGATTCGGCTGTTTCACGAACGTTATGTAAATGGACTCGTGCTCAGTCTCCTTTTGAGGCCACTACTTTCCACAGCTATAATTTCCTGAGGTTCATCCAAGCTGTTGCATGTATCAGCAACAGGTTCCTTTTCATTGCTGGGTAGCATTCCACGGGGCGGATGGACCACAGTTAGCCGACCCACCCGCCTGTCTCAGGCCATCTGGGCGCTTTCCACTTGGGGGCCCACTATGAATAAAGTTGCTGTGAACTTTGGTGACATGTTTCTGTTTTGCTTTGTTTTTAATAAAATTTAAATGCCCAAGTAGGCAGTTGCTGGGCTATACGGTAGTTCCAGTTTTAGTTTTGAAAGGAGCTGCCCAACTATTTACCAACGTGCCTGTATTATTTTATATTCCACCAGCAATTGTGTGTGATCCAGTTTATCCTCAGCCTCATCAGCATTTGGCGCTTTCATCAGAAAAACAAAACAAAACAAAAGACTGAAACAACATGCACCAGAAATGTTGGGCGGTGGGGTCAGTAGGACTGCTACTGCTTTTCCGTTTTCCTTCCCC
>JAQZBX010101490.1:0-11256 GCA_029593785.1 Cabassous unicinctus
CAGCTGTCATAGAAAAGCCAGGACCTAGGCCAAGAAGCTGGCCAGGGGGACTGGGAGGGGCCAGGCC
The DNA here is from genome assembly GCA_029593785.1 of Cabassous unicinctus. Lineage (NCBI taxonomy): Eukaryota > Metazoa > Chordata > Mammalia > Cingulata > Chlamyphoridae > Cabassous > Cabassous unicinctus. The sequence goes on from JAQZBX010101490.1 coordinate 68, forward strand.
CATAGCAGGGGCTCTGATATGCTTCCCCAGCCCCTCCAGGCCCAGTGACAAGGATGAGGTCTCAGCCATCTCCATGGTGTGATGATTATTTGGAGTCAGCACAGGGCATTGGCCTTCCATGGGGGAAGAGGAGGCTGGAAGGATCCCATCACATGCGGATGCTGTGTTCCAGCCATGGACTGACCACCTGCCTGGCCCACCCAATCTCTGGGTGGCCTTCTTCCCCAGTGAGCAGTCAGGGGGCAGGCCCTGAGGGGTGGACCGGGGGGTGCTGTTGGATGACTTCATCCTTCTTCCCCTACCAAGTTAGTATTTTGGTAACTGAGCAACTCCTTTGGGTTCAGATTCCTTCTCCCCCTGAAAGACACACAACAGCAGTAGATCCTTTTTGGCCAGAGACATAAATGACAAATGGCCCAGGAGGGAAGGTGTCAGGTGATGAAGATGGAGCACTTAGAAGAGTCAAGGAGAGAAGAGATGTCAAAGATAAGTTTTGTCCATCACTTCTTCCTTCCTGTCACAATAGTCGATGTGCCTGCTGAATGCCCAAAGGACAGGTAAGGGTCACAAGTGTGAGAATCCATAGACCAGACCCAGACGTGCTTGGCACTCCAGGCACCTCAGGCCCCTCTTTTATTTTTTTAACTTTTTATTTTGAAATACATTCAAACCTACAGGACAGTTATTAAAATAATACAACCTCCATACAGTGAATTCCAACATACCCCTCCTCCCCAATACCGAGATCCACAATTTTAACATTTTGTCAGGTTCTGTTTTAGTTTGTCAAAGGGCTTCTGATGCAAAGTACCAGAAAGGGGTTGGCTTTTATAATGGGAATTTTATTTGGGATAAATGTCCAAATCAAGGCATCAGCAGAGATGTTTTCTCACCAAAGGTCATCTGCTGGCAGATCCTGTAGTTCTTCCACATGGTGAGGCAAGATGGTGGATCTGCCGGTCTTTTTTTTTTTTAATTATTTTTACATGTTTCGTTTACTTTTTTTTTTTCTTTTACTTTTATTTTTCTTTATTTATCCCCTCTTTTCCCCAGTTGGTTCTCTCATCTGTCTGCTTGTCTTCTCCAGAAGGCACCGGGAACTGAACCCGACACCTCCCACATGAGAGGCGAGTGCCCAATGGACTGAGCCACATCCACTCCCCGTGGACTGCAGGGTCTTCTGGCTTGTGGGCTCTGCTTGTTGTTGCGGGGCAGAGTCTAGCTTGTGGTGGGAGCCGGCATCTAGTTCTGTTGCCGCAGGAGCGGCGTCTAGCTCTGCTGCAGTGGGAGGTGGCATCTGCTCATCTTCTTTTAGGAGGCACTGGGACCTGATCCTTTTTGGTCAGAGACATAAATGACAAATGGCCCAGGAGGGAGGGTGTCAGGTGACCTCCCATGTTACCACATGGGTGCCCAAGTGATTAGCCACATCCACTTCCCTGCCAGGCTCTCTTTACTTTCTCCTGGAGCTCAGCTGTTGGCGATCAGGCATCTCTCCCTGGGCCTCAGCTCCTTGAGCCTCTTGGGGCTTCTCTGTCTTTCTGTAGGCAAACCTGGAGTCCTTTTTCACATGGCCAGGTCAAAATGGCAGAGCTCCCTTTTCCTGTGTCTCTCTCTGTGTCTCCATTTATATAAGACCCAGCAAGAGGGCAGAGACTCAACCTGAGTCACGCCTTACTGATGCAATCCAATCAAAAGGGTCTCACACCCACAGGAATAGATTAGTTCAAAAACAATCTTTTTCTTTTTGAGATTCATAAAAGAACTTCAAACTGTCACAGGCTCCCTCTTTGAGCCTCATTTTCCACATTCACAGAATGGAGGGGGAATGTATGTTTGTGTTAAGTGACTTCTAGGGGCCCCTGATATCCTGGGGTTTGAAGGTGATACCCTCACCTGTCCTGGGACCAAAGGCAGGCCTGGTGGCTTCTACAGTCCTGTGGGCCCCAAAGCTGACCAAACAGCAGAATCTTAACAAATGTAGATTCCCAGGCCCCACCTAGAGGGTCCCAGTCAGTGGATCTGGGGTGGGGCCCCAGGACCTATAATTTTAACAGACCTGCAGATGGTTCTGATATGTAGCCTGGCATGGGGCCTACTGGTGTGGATTGAGATCAGCCATACCTTGAATCAGTGATTCTTATCCTTGGCTGCACATTAGAATCACGTGGAAAGCTATAAAAACTCCTCGTGCCCATGCTACACCCCAGACCGGTTACTTCAGAATCTCTGGAGGTGGGCCCCAGGCATCCATCCTTTTTAAAGCTCTCCAGGTGGTTGCAACAACCACCACAGTTGAGAACCATTGCTGTGGATGAACCAAGAGGTGAACATCCATCATCTGTCCTTCCTCCCTCCTGATTTCATCTTTGAAAACCCCGTCTACTTCCAAGTGGCTCAAAGCCCCTCCTTTAGTTGTTAGCAGCTGGTGGACAAGGCCTTGGCCAAGGGATCAGATTACATGGGGCCCTGCCTGGGCCTCAGTTTCCTCTGTGAAAGCAGGGCTTGGATGGAGGTTTTCAAACTGTGCTTAGAGCAAGGTCTAGGCATTCTGGGGAGTTCCTCAGGGCAGGAGCACTGGACTCCAGGCTCCACAGTCCCCAACCCCCACTTGTCCCAGAGCAGCTCTGACCTTACTGTTTTTATTGAAGCCTCCTTGTGCTTGGACAAACAGTCCAGAAGCTTAAACATTTGCAAACCATTAGTCTAGATGATCCATGCTTTCTGCCCTGCTCTGAAGGTCTGCAGAAACCTGACCTGTTCTTCTCTGAGCACATCCATAATTCTTATGGTCTGGAGCCCTCACTTAGCACCTTCTTCCTATAAATCCTGCTTTGATTTGCCTGGCACTGATGTTTTCATGTGTCTGGTTTATCTCCCCCACTAAAGTGTGAGCTCCTTGAAGGTAGTTATTCATTCATTTTATAAACTCAGAATACATTTATGGAGCTCCTTCTGCCTGTCGGGCTGGGTGCTGGGAACACAGTGGCAAATAAGACTGACACAACCCTCCCCTCGTGGAGCAAAAAGTCAGTAGATGAGAACCATAGGGAAAGCAATTATAAATTTATGTGTGCTGAGGAAGCACAGGGCACTGTGGGAGCACCAAGGCCGGCCCCAGCGCAGACTGAGGGTCAGAGGGAGTGAGGCTGGCCTTGGCTGAGGGAGCGGAGGGGTGAGGAAGGAGCTGAGGCTGGTGTCAGGGGCCAGAGCAGGGCTCCATCCTGAGGGTGAAAGGAGCCCCTGATGACTTAAGCAGGGAGGGACTTGAACAGGCCTTTGGTCCTGTAGGCTGCTCTCTTCTAGCAGGCTCACAGACTTTCCACATGACAGAGATGCATGTGCCTGGGGTGATGGGGGCCCTTGCCACATGTGGGTACTTACCAGAGAGGGGGGGCAGGCTGGGGTGGAGGATATATGTCTGTAGGATTGCCTGGGGTGGGGGGTGAGACATGCCTTTGTTTGGGGCCTGCTCCCCTCCCCAGTTAGTTTTTTGGGAACACCCTAGCAGACTCTACAGTCTTTTTCCTGGACTCCAGCCCCCAGCTTCAGATACTTGGTCAGGACCTGTTGCTATCCATCTGTCCCCGAGCCTCCAGAGGAGGCCTCTGTCCCTCTTCCGTTGGCTCAAAGGGTCTTTGGGGCCATGTTGGGTGTTGTGGGTTGCCCAGTCAGCCTGCACCTGAGCTCCACCCTGGTCTGCTGCCCCTGCCTCTCCTCTTACTGCCCCTCCCTCTCTGACCCCTTCCGGCCCAGTTTCTCAGCTACCTCAGCGCCTGCGACCGCCTGCTGTGGCAGGGCTACGAGGAGGGCCTGGTGGAGGAGGCCATGGAGATGTTCCAGTTCTCCGAGAGCCAGGTCAGCAGGGCTCCTGCCCCGGCCCCGGGGCACACTCACAAGCCTGGTGTGGAGGGAGCACACCAGTCCCCAGAGCAGGTGGGGCCAAGCAGAGCCAGCTCTGGTGGCGTGAGAGAGCCCACGAGGGAGCCCTGCCTGTTCAGCAGGCCCACGAGAGGTCGCATGGGGGAAGGTGGGAGAAACAGAGGGGGAAGGGGAAGAGGTGAGGAGCGGGAGGCACAGAGAGCAGCAGAGGTTTTATTTATTTACTTGGAGCAACACAATGACTATTTGTCAGACACCCAGATAGGCACCATGGGCAGTACGAAGACGGTTGTGTTCTCCGTCCTGGCAGTTTGCTGCCTACCTGGAAACCCCGAATTCCTGCCTGTGGGCCCCACAGGAAATTCTAAGTGCCCTGTGAATACGACCTGTCCACAACAGGCAGGTGACGCGGGCTCGGCAGAGCAGCTCTTGACTGAGGCTGAGGAAGGGACAGAAGGGAGCGGGGAGTGGATGGAAAGGTGGGGCAGAGAAGAACACACAGATGGGAGGAGGTCCTGGGGGGAAAGAGGGAGGGAAGGTGAGGAAGGAGGAACAAGAGGGACTGGGGGCCAGGAGGAGCAAGGAAGGCAGCGGCTGCAGGTTCGAAATCTTGGTTGTGTTTGCGGCATGGGCGGAGACCCCAGGCTGTTCCCCTCCGGGCACCTTACCATTCCTGACCCCAGCACAGGGAGAGTCAAGGCAGCGTGAGCGGGAGGGGTGGATGTAAAGCCAGGCCAGAGCCAGGAAGTGGAAGCCAGAGACAGAGGCCAGGCTGGGGCCTGCCTTCCATGGCAGAGGAAGCGGAGATCGGAGCCGGCGGGAAATTGGCAGGTGCTGCCCAGGAACAGACTCACCTGGCCTGGAGGGACTAAATGCAGTGGGCATTGGAGTGGGGGCTCCCCTGGGCTGAGACCAGGCCTCGCAGAGCCCCCCAGCACCCTCCTTACCTCCCCTTCCTCAGGCAGGGGAGTTCCTGCGCCTCTGGGAGCAGTTCAGCGACATGGGCTTCCAGCAAGACCGGATCAAGGAGGTGCTGCTGGTCCATGGCAACCACCGCGAGCAAGCCCTGGAGGAGCTGGTGGCCTGTGCCCCGTGACCGGGGGACACTCGCAGTGCCTGTGGAGTCCCAGCCCTGAGCTAGGCCTAGCAAGCCATAACTTTATTATTACAAACAAATAAAAAGAATAAAGTATTGCATACTCATTGTAAAAATGTAAACAATGCCCAGGATGGCTGTAAATACCCAAAGAATCAGCGGAAAGAGTTGAAAGTGGTCACCTCTGGGGAGGGGAAAGCAGCATGAGTGAGGAACTGGTTTTTCATACAAGCCTTGTAAAACTACCTGTATTTGACTCTACAAAGTGTGTTCATTAGTAACTTTAATTTAAAGAAAATTAAAACAAATAAATAATGAACAATTCTTTTGGGTCCTGCAGGTACCTGGTTTTGGTGTGGAAAATCATCTGCCTGGGAGTCAGAAGACCTGGTTTCAGATTTTGGTTTTGCTGATGACTGGCTCTAGGCCTATTTGGGCCTCAGTTTCTCCAATAAAAGTGAGGTGATTGGACCAGGTCAAAAGTTTCTGAACCTGGTGCTATCTGTGGGAGTCCCCTGGGATTTGTTACAGTTACTAACTCCTAGGCTCCAGTCCCAAGCCTACCCCTTTCTGATTCAGAAAGTCTGGCCTGGCTGCCCTCGGAATCCATTTTGTTTCTGATAAGAAGCTCTCTGGTGATTCTTATGCAAAGGGGCCATGGCCAGTATGTGTGACCCACAGTGTGTGTGACCCGTGGGGCCCCTTTTTCTCTGTCCATCTGTGGCCAAGTCAGTCAGTCCTCATTTTGGGGGTGGGCAGGTTGGGACCAGAGTTATATCCAGTCACCCTGGGCCTACACTCTGGAGACTCCCAGCAATTGAGACCAGTTGTTGGAGCCACCCCTGACTTAGGCAAGCAGAGGTCAGAGGCCAAGAGGCTGGTGCCTCCTTGCCCAGCTGGCCCTGTGGAAAGACCTTCAGCAATTACCACGGGATCAAAGCCTCTCAGCCCCCTTCAGCCAGCAAACAGGGCTGGACCTGGAGCTGAGGCCTGTCAAAAACAAACAATCAAAAACTTCCAAGTTTCTCAGGGCTTCACCCTCAGACACTTTGTTGTTTGCACACAGAGGAGGTGCTTCTCCAGGCCTACACAGCAGGTTTAAGACTATAACCCAGTTCTCCAGAAGTGCACCCATCTCCTGGCTGCTTTCCACTAAGCCTTGATGCCTGCCAACTCGAAATCACATTAAGAGTATTCTTTGGGCTTAAAATTTGCTCTAAATAACTTTCAGGCAGTGCCAAACTATTTGAGAAAAAAAGGCAAGATGGTATAAAGTTGGTCATGTGTCTGTTGCCAAAAATAAAATTACTTGGAAAAGACAGTAAAAATTAAAGTTCACTTTCTAAGGTGCAAAGTTAGATCCAAAGCTATTTATTTTCTGATCTGGTCTTGGCCTGCCATTCATTACATCAAGTGCTCTTGATTAAATGCAACCAGTTGGCTGGCCCCTCACCCACTCCTGCAGGGCCCCTACCCTTCTCCCACCTGCCCCAAAACTTTCTATCCCTAGAAAACTATTGTTTGATTTAAAATGAGACATCATCGGGCAAATAACTATTTTAAAACATTTTTTAGGAGGCAGAATAGCATTAGAGTCATACATTCTGAAGTCAGATTGGGCTCAAAGTACAGTCTTATACTAACTAGCTGTGAGCTCTTTTGAAAGTCACATAACCTCTCTGTGCCACAGTTTCTTAGCCAGTTGGAATGATTGAATGGGATAGTGCACAGGAAGTTTGTGGCCTGCTATCTAGTAGCTGTTTACTTATTTTATACCTATTATATCCTGCCTTGTTCCATAGTCACTATTACCACTACTGTGCTCGTCCTCTTCATCAGTATTATAGACAACAGATCTTCAACATTTACAATCAGTTAAGCTCAGAGAACTTGGGAGAACCTCTTCCCCAGTGACTCAGCCTTTCTGACCAGGGCTTAAGAAGGTGGCTGGAGCAGAGGATCCTGGGGGTGCCACCTGGGAGAAGGGAGAGCTCTACAGCTAATACCAACCATTGGTCAGGTGGCTGCCTGGGTGGCCCCTTGAAACAGCAGTGATGACACACTCTCAGCTACATGAAGGTAGGGCGTCTGGGCAAGATGACCTGGAGGGGAGGCCAAGAGGATCGTGGAGTCAGGGCTCCAGATGGCAAACCAATGCCTGGCCCAAGGATGCAAATTGAAGCAAGAGATTCTGTCTTGGTTCTTGCCCCAACTTCTGTCTCCTCATTCTTTGTCCCCTCTTCCAACTGTGTCCCCACCATGTTCCCCCTCAGAGGCCCAGTGCCAGCAGGTTGAAGAAGCCCTCCTGATTCAGACAGGAAGGCTGTCTGATAAACCGTTTCAGGCTGAGATCTCAGGTTCTTTGTGTGTTCTCTTCTGTTTTCGTTTCCTGGCTGCTAAAACAAATACCATATAATGGACTGGCTTCACAACAGGAATTTATTGGCTCCCGGTTTCAGAGGCTAGACGGCTGGCTTCCTCCTGGGGGCAGTATATTCTGGCTGGCCAGCCATCTTTGAGGTTCCTTGGCTTTTCCATCACATGGCAATGCACATGGTGGCATCTTCTCCTTTCTCCTTGTTGAGAAACCTTGTTGATTTCCCACTGTAGCTGCTTCCGGTGGCCTCTCTCTCTGTGGCCTTCTCTACAAGGCCTCCCTCCCGTAATGGGCTGAAGGCACGTCCTGATTCAGTTGGGCCACACCTTAATTTAAGTAACCTCATCAAAAGGTCCTATTTATAACGAGTTCATACCCACAGGACTGGATTAAGAACACGTTTTTTGAGGGGTACATAATTCCAAGCCACCACATCTTCCCAGGGAAATGCGCATTCTAAAAAAGTCCTGTTGAAGGTATATTCATTTCCTATTGCCGCTGTAACAAATTACCATAAATTTAGAGGCTTAAAACAACATAAACAGAGTGCGGGTGTAGCTCAAGTGGTTGAACACCTGCCTCCCACGTACGAGGTCCCAGGTTCAATCCCTGGTACCTCCTTAAAAAAAAAACCCAACAACAGAAACATATTATCTTACAGTTCTGGAGGTCAGAAGTTCTAAAATCAAGGTACCAGCAGGGCTGCCCCTTCTGGGACTTCTGGAGGATCTGGGGAGAATTAGTTCCTTTGCCTTTTCAGCTTGGCTTGTGACCCCATATTACACCCTCTTTCTCCCTCTGCCTCTGTCATTACATCACCTTCTATCTGACCCTGTTGTCCCCCTCTTATAAGGACCGTCATGATTACATTGGGTCCACCCAGATAATCCAGCTTAATCTCCCCATTTTAAGGTCCTTAACTTAATCACACCTGTAAAGTCCCTTTTGCCATGTAAGGTAACATATTCAGTTCCAGGGATTAGCATATTTTTGTGGGGCCATTACTCAGCCTACCACAGAGGGAGAATGCTTAACCAATAATCCATGACTAATAGAGGAATTTTAGGCAATCACAAAAGGGTGTTTTGTCATGTTTTGTGTTACTCTTTAAAGAGACATTTCTATTTTAGAACAGAATGGGAGTGGAGCAGGCCTTCTATGTGATCCTCTGAGTTTCTACCTTTACTAGTAGGATATCCAGCTGAGGGCAGCCCCCTCCCAGAGGTCAGGGCCTCGGGCAAGACTGGGCCCTTCTCCTGGCTCAAGTAGACACAGCTGGTGTCACTCCTCTCTCACCTCTAGGAGTTTTGTTCTCCTTGCTTTTGCAAATCCTTGAGTTAACCTCCCGCGGCTGACAGCATTCTCCTGGCACCAGGGTCAGCACCGGCTGAGGGGCTTCCAGAGCCTCCTCTCAGCCTTGGCCCCTTCCATTTGGGTTCCGGGGGAGCAGGGTTATGGTCAGGTCACAGCCTCAGAGGACCAGGAAGAAAAGTCCGGAGCCCTCTCTTCCTGGACGCCCCTTCAGTCCCCTTCCTTCCACACTTCTCCCTAGCCCCAGTCCCCAGCCTGACCTCTAGCTGTCCTGTCCTCTTGTCTTATCTGGTGATTAGAGAATTCCTCTGTTGACTTTTCCAAGAATACAGTCTTTGCCTTTTAAAAGAAGACATAAAGGAGAAAGAGAGCAATGCTAAACTCAGAATAATGGCTCATAAATGGTGTTTTCAGCACAGTAAAAGCAGGCAAGGGGAAGGGGGCTCTTCAACTCTTTTGGCCACCCTGTGTCTCTCAAAGTAAGACTCGCAGTGAGGAGGATTTGGGGAATTAGGAAGCCCCGGGGGAAGAGTCTTTCCTATGAGGGTTGGGGGAGGCTTCCAGAGTCCCTCCCTCAGTATGGTGACCCCCTCGGGCACACTTGTCCTCACCCTCAAATCCTAAGGGCCAGGGCTTTGTTCCCAGACACACAGGGGTTAAAGGAAGGCTTAGACAACCAGGACTCTCTCAGAAATGAACCATCTCTTTCTCTCTCTCGCTTGCGCTCTCTCTCTCTCTCTCTCTCTCTCACACACACACACACACACACACAGTGTCCTCAGGGGGAATGAAACCGCTGCCACAGGCATTATCTGGAGGAGGTTGGGGGGTGCCTTCATAGTGGGGAGGAGGATGACCCTGAGCAGGGCAAGAACTGATCTCTCAGCTCTGCTCAAGGCAGGTCCCATTCAACCACTCAACCAACAAATTCTTTATTAAGCACCTACTGTGCATCCAGCTCTGTGCTGGTCCTTCTGAGAAAAGAAGATGCTGCCCCTGCATTTCAGGTGCTATGGCCCAATTTATGAGGCAAAACTACCACCAAAGAACCACTCATTTACTACGTACTCCTTCCACCCATACCAGCTGGGAGCTAGGCACCGCTGGGCCCAGCAGTGGGGAAAGGTGGAAGGAAGAATGAGAACTGGCCTCTGCCCTGGAGCAGGAGGGTTCCCAGTGCAAGGCTGGGCAGTGAGGGTCCATGTGGCAGCTAGTGGAAGATGGCAGCAAAGCCGGAGGGACAGGAGGGCTTTGGCCTGACAAGTGGCCCTGGTGGTGGCACTTTGCCAACTCCCCCTGATGGACTGTGTCCTTGCCAGGTGCCCCTGGCAGCTCCATTCCCAGCTTGGCAATGGGGCACCCACCCCCACCACTCTCCTGGCAGATGGCCTGCCCTCCTGCCCATTCTCCTCCTGAACCTGTCCTTATAAGGCCACCCACTCAGGAGACGTGCATTCTGTGTCCCCTGGGCTGCTGCCTGCACAAACGTCATCTGCTGTTTTGCTGCTCAAGATTTTTAACCTATGATTTTATTTTATTTTTTTATTTTTATTTTTCAGTCATTAGGAAAATGTTTCCAGGCTGAGCACAGACAGTAACTGAGGGCGGGATAGGGGTAGAGGATGGAAGCCAGAGGTCTGGGCAGCCAGTGACCAAGAACAGACGAGTCCCAGGGCATGGCTTAGTCACAGATCCCAAATGCCCCCTGCAGTCAAACAATTCTGTGAACCTCAGCAGGCCCCATACTGGGCATGGGAATAGATGGGGGTCCTCAAGGGGCTTCACCATGGGGACAGAAAGCTCATAAGCCACCGATTCTGGTGTAGTGAGGGAGGCCTCTTGGCAGAGGTGAAACCTCACACTGCAGGAGCTTGGGTAGGCCAAGAAATTGGCCTCAGGTTGGCACAGGGAGTTTTCTAAGAGAGCAGGCGCAGCTGAGATGGGACTTGCATGGTGGGCAGGAGTTTCACATGTAGAAGTAGAGGAAGGACAATCTGGCCATCAGGCATGAAATAACCTGGACCTGGGATGGGAGGGGGAAGGGTGAGCTCCTCAGTGTGCCTGGAGGGGATGAGGTTGTGGCCAGGGCGATGCTAAAGAGAGGGATGTTGGGGCTAGGCCTAGGGGAGGGTGGATTTGATGTTATAGCCAGGGAACAACTGAATCGACAAATAAAGCCAATGGTGGTGACTGAAGGAAGACCATAGTGGTCACAGCTGTTTTTGAACCCACCTGGGGCCAATCCCCCTTATTCTTTTTTTTCAAATTATTTAATTGTGGTAAAATACACATAGCATAAAAATCATTTTAACCGTTTTAAATGGACAATTCTTTTGACATTAAGTCCCTTGACAATACTGTGTAAGTTTCATCACTGTTGATATCCAGACTATTTTCATCTCAAATCAAAACTCATACTCATTTAGCAATATCTCTCCATTCCCCCCACCCCTGGTAACCATTTTCTGCTTTTGGCCTCTATGAATTTACTTATTCTAAGTATTTCATGTAAGAGAAATCACA
>JAQZBX010101491.1:0-11263 GCA_029593785.1 Cabassous unicinctus
CCTAACAAATGCTAATGGGACTTTTCTTTTTAAACCAAAACTCATTTTTACAAGTATTAAACTTCATCCTGCACACTTAAGTCATCATATATGCAGGGCAAAGTCAAAGATTTTATATTTGAGTTTATTCTTCATTTAACTTTTAAATCACTACTATAGTTGAGTATTAAAATAAAAACATAGCAAGTAGTGAGCATATTATGCTTACAGTCCTTCACTTACTCACCACTGCATATAAGATGCCAGTAGTGAGTGTCAGTCACTGGCTCCCACTAAGGTTTGACTGAACACCACCTCTGGGGTGATTTCATCATCCTGTTATGCCTTTCCATTGTAATGGCACCACCTTTCCTGACTGGGATCAAAGTCCTAGTTCTACCTGTTCCATTTCATCGGCTTCTTCTACTTCTTTCTTCTCAGGTAGAAGTTTTTCCAGCAGTGACAGTTTATCATCACTCATGTCATGTACTCATAACTGAAAATCATTCTTCAGTAAAAGTCAAAATGCCATATGTCATGAACTTTCAATAGTGTCACTTCTTCAAATGTTAAATCTGAAAATACCAAGGCTCTAGGAATGTATGACAATGTATTTCAAAACCAAAAGTGGACATAGCATATGAAGACATTCAAATGGTATAAACCATAAGTGCTCTAGGTATTTGGAGAAGAGAAGACTCTCTCCAGGCTGTTTTCTATGGCTGTCATTTTTCTCACTGTATTGTCCGTTGCCATACTAACAGAGCTTTGGTGTCTCTAGCTGTTAATTTTAGTAGTTCAGTTTTTCTTAGTTTCTATTTTCTGCCATCAAAAGATAATACCAGCAATAACAATAGATAGCATTTAGCAAGATATTTCTACATGCAGATCCTATAATGAGGCAGGGAGTATTGACTGTGATTTTATATTTGCAGCACATATATGAAGGAGACCTAGGGTGGAAGAATAGGGTGCAAATTTTAGTGAAGCAATGGGAATACTGAGGGTAGGGAGTTTTAGTTAGAGATGCATTGAAGGTGAGATATTTTAAAATATCCTGATTTATAATAGATTAAACAAATGAAGAATAATAGTTCTAACAGAATCAGAAGGCTTGAGGTAGGCATTTTTATGAATATGTTCAGCCCCATGATGTTATCAGGACTGGTGTCTTTGTTTGCCAGGGCTGCTATGACAAATACCACTCACTGGTTGGCTAAAACACAGAAATGTAATGGCTTACAGTTTTGCAACCTCAAAGTCCAACATCGAAGTGTTGGTAAAACCATGTTTTCTCCTGGAATTGGTAGCACACTGGTGATGTCAGGCCTCCATCACACGGTGATCTTTCTGTCTAGCTTCTATTTCTGGTTTTACTGACTTCTGGTTTCTACTGACTGACTGCATCTGTATTTCCTCTGCTCATATGAGGACTCCATTCATAAGGATTACAGCCTACACTGACCCAATTTGGCCTCATTGAAATAAGATCTCTAGAGCTCCTCTTCATAAATGAATTTATATATTAAGTAATAATAATATCTTCAACGGTTCTATTTACAAATGGGTTCACACCCACAGGACCGATATCAGGACTTGAACATGTCTTATGGAGGTTGTGATTCAATCCCCAACAACTGGTGTCTGTGAAACTCTTTTAGCCTCTCCCTAATGCTTGCCATCACTTAGTTCCAGCATGGCTTCCCCTGGGCCAGGCATTGCAATTGTGTTCAAGACAAGGAGCAGTTGGAAAAGTGGAAAGTGGGACAGTGTTGATCATATCTATCATTTTTCAAACATACACAAAAATATTCAAAAATCCATCATTATAATTCAGTTCATCTCTTATTAGTCAGAACTATGTTACATGTCTCTCTTGGCTTCCAGGAAGCTGGGAAAATGAAATATTTAGTTTTTTCTATTTTGGAGAAAAGGATTGGGGATGACTGTTGGATTAATAAATAATCAATGTTTGCCAACAAGACAAAACCTCCTGGAGGGATAGGGAAGAGAAGCTGGGTTTTATATGAATTATCTTAATTAATCCTTATAAGAACCATAAGTAGCAGGTGCCTTTATTTTCCCTATTTTACAGGTGAGAGAAACAAGATTTAGAGAATTTTGCTAACTTGCTCAAGATTAACTTGCATCAAATGAATATTGGAGCTGGAATTCATATCCATGTCTAGATCATGTTCCTAATCATTATTGTTATTAAGCAGAGAAAGATAAAATGCCTCAGACTCTCAATTAATTTCTCAGTTTGAATTCCTAAAATATCATTATCACAATTAGAAAAATTATATTGCCTTCTTAATACAATTATATTATAATTGCAATTGTCAATTGCATACATATTGCAGTATCTTTTTAAAAAATCCATCTCACTGTCATAGGGTAACATCTCCTATTCGGAAGGGAACTGTGTCCCTCAGCAATAGCTCAGTCTTTCTATGTCATGCTGAGGGCAGCAGCCCTAGGTAGAACTTGCCATAAGCACAGTGAAAATTGAACACCTAGATTCTGGAGCAGCGGCACCAATATCCCAGCAACAAACACTGCCAAATTTTTTTCTACGTAGACACTGAATGGATTGCAAACCAGCAGTAGCCTTGAAAGGCTTGCCACATTAGCAAGGAAACAAACAGTGTAGGGTCAGTCACTTAGGAAGTTGGGAACAAGTTTACTTTGTATTTTTAATTTTGAAAGGAGAGAAATAAAAATGGACATAGTTTGGCTTTAAAGAACTTGAATGTCTTGAGTTTTTGTTTTATTTATGTATTTGTTTGTTTGTTTCTGGTCTTGAAGTCTGGGTCATTTTTAGATGAATCCTGTTTCAATTACTAAATGTGTGTAGGACAAGTGCTTTTTATCTATTGCATTTTCATGTTAACTGAAAGGCACCATAGAAATAACATCATTAAGATGAATGAGGGGAGCAGATGTAGCTCAAGTGGTTGAGTGCCTGCATCCCATGTACAAGGTTCCAGGTTCGATCCCCGGGTACCTACTAAAAACAAACAAACAAATGAACAAATGAAAAAAACAATTCTCATTGGGGAGCAGATGTAGCTTAGTGGTTGATCACCTGCTTCCCATGTATGAGGTCCTGGGTTCAATCCCTGGTACCTCCTAAAACAAAAAGAAGAGTGGGCCAGTATTGGCACAATTGACATCAGAAAATCTAAGTTGTATAACGTACATGTTTTGAAATCCTAGTACTCTTTATATTCGTATATCACATAATTCAGAGTTTAAAAATGTATTTACCTGGCAGCTGGTATATTTCATTTTATCCTCATTTTTCATAAAATCTGTAAAATCCACAATGTTTAAGGATGACTGTCATGGGGCTTCAAGCAGCCAGTGGCCTGCATTATGGTGTTATAGTTGGAATCCCCAGGTAGTCTGCTTATCTCTACTTCATCTCACAGCGCAAAGCCACATGACACTTTTTGTGCCACAATGGCCTTCCTGTCCCATCCCTTTCACCATCAACTTCTATCATCTGCTACTCTAGACTTATATTTGAAACTTGTAATGTTTTAATTTGGGCTACAAGTGAGAGTTTTGTGCAGTGGGAAGGCATCCTTATTTATTTATTTATTTATTTATTTATTTTTATTTTTAAAGAAGTTTTAGGTTACAGAAAAGTTACACTGAAAATACAGGGGATTCCCATACACTCTAACATCTCAAAGTTTCCCCTATTAATAATAACTTTAAAAAGTATGGTAGATCTCATCATTTTTTATTCATGAACCCCATGTTCTTGAGAGAATTTTCTCTGCTGAATGTTTTTTTTTTTTACACTGTACAATTTAATAGGTTTTGACAAAATGTGTAATGGACTGTATCTTTCATTGCAACATCATGTAGAATAATGCCAGTGACCCCCAAATACCCCATGTTACATCTATTTTTCCCTCCCCCTTCCCTCAGATTCTGTGGTGAACACTACTTTATATCAATTTTACAAGTTCTTCCATTACTAGAAAAATGGTAAGTCTACTTTTGTCCATAGATGCATTCCCCCATTAAGTTTGTTCAATTCTCAATTTTGAGGATTTGGGGATGGCCATGTCCACTCTGCTTCTGTTTGAGAGTGGGCTTATATTTCATGGGGCAGATGGAAGGAGCTATCTTGCTTGTAGTTGTAGATACTCTATGTTTTTTGTGATGGGCTTTGTCTATCATCATTCTTTTGTTAGTTTTCCTAGGCACATCCAATGAACTGGAGAGTCAGTGTTGGACTCAACTCTGCTGAGATTCAGGGCTCAACCAGCATATGAACAGACCAAAGATTTAAGTCTCTGGGACATATAACGGATATAGTGTTAAGTATAGGTTCAAATAGAAGAGCAGAAGAATCATATGTATGGAAATTATAAATGAGTCTAACTCTGTTACTTTGGGGACATAGGTTACCAATATTCCAAGGTAAGGTCCACTGATGGGGTGCCAATTTCATGGTGTTGTGTGCCCTGCTATACTGTCCAGATGTCTCTAGAGCACTCAAGAGCACTCCTGTATGAGGCTCTGTTTACTATGACAGTCAGTGTGAGATCTTTCTGATATGTGCATAAGCGCAACCTCTGGAATGACCTCTGACTCCCTTTGAAATCTCTTAGCCATAAAACCTCATTTATATTTATATTTAATATTTCTCCCTTTTGATCAAGGTTTTTTCCAAATGCATCACTAGTTGGCACTTGGTAAGAATCCTTCGATGCCAGGGAGGCTCTTCCCTGGAAGACATGTCTAATACCAGGTGGAAGGCAGCGAGCTTATATGCTGAGTTTGGCTCAGAGAGAGAGAGGCCACATTTGAGCAGCACGGAGGTTCTCAGGAGATAACTCTTAGGCAATATATATTACTACATTTTACAAGAATAAAGTTGCAATTTTACAAGAATAAGCTTTAATATCAAGGGCCTGGTGTATTGGTCCTTCTTCTTTCACCGGACACAACCTATGTACTCTAGAGATTCTTGCCACTCTATTAGAGAATGTAAGAAGACTCCCTAGAATGGGTATTTAATATTTTGTTTCTTCTTGTGTGCATCTTCACCCACTGAGGTAACACCCCATGATGACATGAACACATTCATATTCCATAGAAACATGCAAAGCCAAAAGAAGTTTCTTGCCTTGTGCTTTTCATTACTGTAAGATCTGTTATCTTTTATGTATTTTTACAATTTCTTTTGTATGTTCCCCCAGTGATTTCTTATTTTTTTTACTTTATTTGCAAAGAAGCTTTAGGTTACAGAGAAGTCACATTGAAAATATAGGGGATTCCCATATACCTCACCCCTCCCCCTCTCATGTTTTCCCCTATTAATAACATCTTACATGAGTATGGTACATGTATTACAACTGATGAACAAATATTGAAGCATTGCTACTAACCATAGTCAATTGTTTACGTTATGATTTACATTTTTCACCACACAATTTTATACATTTTGACAAAATGCATAATGACCTGTTTCCATCATTGCAAAATCATGTAAAACAATCCCAATGCCCTAAAATTACCCTCTGTTCCAGCTATTCTTCCCTCTCCTTTACCTTGGAAATTATGGTAACCTCTAAGTTTCAGTTTTACAAGAATAAGGTTCATAGTTACATATATTAATATTGAGGGCTTGACTTATTGGTTTGTTTTCTTTTATTAGGTGCATGCTTTGTACTTGAGAAATTCTTGCCCCTCTATTTGAGAATGTAGCAGGACACCCCAGGATGGGAGTTTAAGATTTTCTTGTTCATTGTGTGGGTCTCCACCCATTGAGATAATACCCTATGACAAGATGAACATATTCATTTTCTATAGAAGTGTGCCCTGGTTGCACCCTTTCCACACATCCCCCCACCACCAACACCCTGCACCATTGATCCTCCTCTGCCATATTTGCCAAAAGAACATTCCCACAATGGTATTTTCAACCACAGACTTACACCTCCCAAGCCAGAGTTCACCAGTTCCTTCCTCCAGCCCTTTCCCCAGTTCCATGGATATTCCAACCATCCCCACCCTGTTCACCCTCACATTCCAACACCATTGATCACACTCACATCCCCATACAACTATCACTCCTATTCCCTGCCAAACCACCCCCTTCCACCTTATCATATGTTCTGACCAAATCAGCTCACCACTCTCTACTCCCTTTCTGTCTCCTCCTGATAACCTATCTTCCAGACTCTAGCTCTGTGAGTCTGCTCAATATGCTTAGGTCATATCAGTGAGGTTATGCAATATTTGTCCTTTAGTGACTGTCTTACTTCACACAACATAAGGTCTTCAAGATTCATCCATGTTATTGTGCATGTCAATACTTCCTTCTTTTTTCACATATTTTATTTTATTGTAATTTTTTTATTTTTTTAAAAGATACTTACATTACATAAATGTTAGAGAATATATAGGGGATTCCCATATGTCCTGCTCCCCATATCTCCCACATTTTCCCACATTAGCAAATCTTTCATTAGTGTGGTACATTCATTGCAATTGATAAACACATTTTGGAGCATTGCCACTAAGCATGGATTATAGTTTACATTGCAGTTTACACTCTCTCCAATTCAAGTTGGTAGGTTATGGCAAGATATATAATGGCCTGTATCTGTCGTTGTAATGTCATTAGGATTTCACCATTGAATATGATGTTAGCTGTGGGTTTTTCATATAAACCCTTTATCATGTTGATGAAGTTTCCTTCAATTCTTGTCTTTGAAGTGTTTTTATCAGGAAAGGGTGCTGTATTTTTTCAAATGCTTTTTCTGCATCTATGGAAATGGTCATGAGATTTTTTTCTTTTGATCTGTTTATGTGGTGTGCAACATTGATTAATTTTCTTATGTTGAACCATACTTGCATATTAGGGATGAAACCCATTTGGTCAGGGTGTATAATTCATTTGCTGTGTTGTTAAATATGATTAGCAAGTATTTTGTTGAGGATTTTGGCATCTAGGTTCATTAGAAAGATTTGTCTGTAATTTTCCTTTCTTGTGGTGTCTTTGTTTGACTTTGGTATTAGAGTAATGTTGGCATCATAGAATGAGTTAGGCAATGTTCCTTCTACTTCTATATTTTGAAAGAGTTTAAGCAGGATTTGTGTCAGTTCTTTCTGGAATGTTTGGTAGGATTCTCCTGTGAAGCCGTCTGGTTCTGGGCTCTTCTTGGTTGGGAGGTTTTTGATGACTGATTCTATCTCATTACTTGTTATTGGTCTGTTGAGTTCATCAATTTCTTCTTTCATCAATGTAGGCTGCTTGTGTGTTTCTAGGAATTTGTCCATTTCCTCTAAATTATCCATCTTGTTGGCATATAATTTTTCAAAGTATCCTTTTATGATACTCTTTATTTCTGTGGGATCAGTGGTGATATCCCCTTCCTCATTTCTTATTTTGTATATTTGCATCTTATCTTTTTTTTTCTTTGTTAGTCTAGCTAAGGGTTTGTCAATTTTATTGATCTTCTTGAAAAACCAGCTTTTGGTTTTATTTTTCCTAGTGTTTTCTTATTTTCAATTTCATTTAGTTCTTCTCTAATCTTTGTTATTTCCTTCTTTCTACTTCCTTCAGTGTTAGTTTGTTTCTCTTTTTCTAATTCCTCCAGGTGTGCAGTTAGGTATTTGATTTTAGCTCTTTTTTCTTTTTTGATAGAAATTATGGCCACAAATTTCCCTCTCAGTACAGCTTTTGCTGCATTCCATAGGTTTTGATAGGTTGTGTTGCCATTTTCATTTGTTTCAAGGTAGTTACTGACTTCTTTTGAGATTTCCTGCTTGACACACTCTTTGTCTAAGTGTGTGATGTTTAACTTCCTTATCTTTGTGCCTAAAATTACTTTGTATAATTTCAATCTTTCTGAATTCATTGAGAGTTGTTCTGTCACCTAGCATGTGGTCTATTTTGGAGAATGATCCATGTGCACTAGAGAATGTATATTATCCACTGTATTTGGGTGTAGTGTTCTGTATATGTCTATTGGGTCCAGATCCTCTAATGCATTATTCAAAGTCTTGATTTCTTTATTGATTTTCTGTTGAGATGTTCTGTCTAATGGTGATAATTGTCTATTAAAGTCCCCCACTATAATTGTAAAAGCATCTCTTTCTCCACTTAGTTTTTCTCTTGTTTGCCTCATGTATTTTGAGGTGCCCTGGTTGGGTGCATAAATGTTTATGATTGTTCCTTCTTCTTGGAAGATAATCCC
Source organism: Cabassous unicinctus (assembly GCA_029593785.1). Taxonomy (NCBI): domain Eukaryota; kingdom Metazoa; phylum Chordata; class Mammalia; order Cingulata; family Chlamyphoridae; genus Cabassous; species Cabassous unicinctus. The sequence goes on from JAQZBX010101491.1 coordinate 8,208, forward strand.
TTCATTAATATATAGTTCCATCTTTGGGTCTTACAATAGTTTTTACCTTTCAACCTGCAGAACTCCCTTTGAAGAATTTCTTGAAGAGCAGGACACTTGTTGACAAATTCTCTCAATTTGTTTATCTGTGAATATTTTGAACTCTTCCTCATTTTTAAGTGAAAATTTTGCTGGTTACAAAGTTCTTGGTTGGAAATTTTTTTTTCTATTAGCACCTTAACTATGTCATACTACTTCCTTCTTATCACCATGGTTTCAGATGAGAAATCAGCACTTAATCTTATTGAATTTCCCTTATATGTGATGGATCTCTTTTCTCTTCTGCTTTCAGGATTCTGTAATTTTCTTGAACTTTTGACAATCTTATAAGTATGTGTCTTGGGGTAGGTATGCTAGGTTTTGTGGTGCTTGGAGTACACTGTGCTTCCTGGACTTGTATATCTATGTTCCTCATAACAGTTGTGAAATTTTTGGTCATTATTTCCTCAAACACTCCTACTGCTCCCTTTCCCTTCTCTTCTCCTTCTGGGATGCCCATAATATGTATGTTTGTGCAGTATGGGTAAATAATAATAATAATAATAATAATAATAAATAAAAGATTAAAAGGGAGGAAAAAAGAAAAAGAAAATAGGGAAAAAGAAAAGACAAGAGAAATAGGAAGTGAAGAAAGAAAAGAAGAAAAACAGGAGAAGGAATACAAATAAGGAATAGGAGAAGAAAAAACAAGCAAAACAAAACAAAGGGAAACAGAAATCTGAGACTTCTCAGACCACCAGGGCTGGCTAGTCTCCTCCTCTCAGGCTGCCTGTTTTGGGCAATTGATCATGATCTCCAACCCCCCCAAAAAAGTAAAGAATAAAGAAACAAAAAACAAAAAAAGGCCCTCCTCTCAGGCCACCAGCAACTCAGATGTCTACTCTTCTCCAATTGCTTGTACCTGCCAATCAATCACCCCACAGGCAGCCTCTCCGTCAGTACCTGGAAAAAGAAAAAAACAAAACAAAACAAAACAAAAAAACAGAAAAAAAACAACTCACAAACCTCTGGCTAAGTTCCATCAGCTCTCCCTGTGGCTCGCCTGGCTCTCCCCTACCCTAAGCAGGCTTGGCACAGGCCCACCTGTGGGATTACTCCTCAGCAGTTCCCATCTCCCTAAGCAGGCTACATGGTTCCCCCTTCCCCAGGGCTGGCTGTGTGTGTCACCTCTCCTTTTTCCCAGTGCCCAGATGGGACCCCAGTTGCCCTCTCTTATCATCCCTGTGACACCCCAACTTCCCTTATGCCTGACAAGCCTGCGTACTTTCCCACAGTTTCTAGAGGAAGAATGCAAACTGCCATTCCTTACTCCACCAACCTGGATCACTTCAAGTCATCCTTAATGATACCCAAACCACCCAAGTTCCTTGCTTTTATCCTCAGAATTGAGTAGCGATTTCCTTCCATATGAAATACAGCTAAACACTGGGAAGTAAACAAGGCTGGTGAATAGTATTGCAAAAACATGTGAGATTTTGTTAATTTTATATTTATATTTTTAAATTATTTCTCCAAAAAATTAATTTTTTGGATCACTCAGATATCCCATGCAAGTGACCACAAGCAACCTGTGATTTTAATGATGATTATATGACTTTCCCAATATAAAAAGACCATTTTGTAAAGTTTCTCTTCCATGACAGTCATTTTGAATTTATGAACCAATTCCCCAAAATATAATCTATGCAAAAACTAATCTCATTTAAGAGATATTCCCTATGTACCTTCCTCTTTATCTCAAAAATCTTTCTCTGTTAACCCATCTTAATTTCTTCTACTTGTGTGTGATTTATCCCATTTCTTGTTGTGTGTGACAATTTCTTCAAGTATTCAACTACTTCTTTTGCTTTCAATTATACTAGTTCCACTTCTTCTGATCACCAACATGTTTACTTGTTCCCTATAAATTTTTTCCTCTCAAACTTACTGTTGCTGTCTTTAAAGTCTACCTATTTAACTTTATAAAAGAATTTGCCTCCATTTACTATACCACCTTCAATTCTTTAACCTCATGTATTTAGCTTCTCCTGCACTTTATAAAAACTCCATCTCCCAGAGTTAAGGAGGGATTTCTTCCCTCAGTTCTCCTTCAGTAGCATTTGATACCAATGATGACCATCTTTTTGTGCTCTGGCTTCCATAACCTTCACTCTCATTTTTTTTTTTTTTAATATGGAACGCTTGATGAATTTGTGTGCCACCCTTGCGCAGGGGCCATGCTAATCTTCTCTGTATCGTTCCAATTTTAGTATATGTGCTGCTGAAGTGAGCACCACTCTCATTCTTGTCACATCTCATTTGGTTGCTCCTTTCCTGTCGCTTACACTGATCTTTTTTTTTTCTCCCCACATAAGCTTATATCTCATTGTCAGTCACTGGTTCTAAGAAATCACTTTTGCTCTCAAAGTTTCAACCTTGACCTGGAAAAGAGAATATCACTCTATTCATCTCTGCTTCAACTTCCATGTTTGCTTCCCCCAAATCTCTTTGGTATCACTTTGTCACCTAAAAGGGGAAAAATAATTATTTTACCATGTTAATTTGCTGCTCTATTTTTCTCACTGTCTCTCAATGAAGACCATATTTAGTATTCTTCTTTCATGATGATTCTTGCATCATTTTCCATTCTCATTTAATTGATCACTCATTGTAACAATCCCTAATTGGTCTCCCTGTCCCTAATCTATTTTACCCATTAATATCTTTAATTGTCTTTAACATTTCAACTGGTTCATCACTCCTTTTTTACTAAATCTTTAATAGCTTTTTTTTACTATAACAAAAGTGAACTAAAGCCTAAAACTGACATTGAAAGTTCTCTCCAGTCTAACTACTATTTATCACTTTAATTTTTTTCTCACTACTTGACATTTCCAACCAGCCAAATCTTTTACTCATGGTTCCAGAGATAAACAGGAGAACATTTTTGGCTATGGCCTTTGCTTACATAATTCTTTCTCCTTGGAAAACCTTGCCTTGCATTTTTTGTTTTGTTTTGCTTTTTTTGTTTGTATGTT
>JAQZBX010101492.1:0-11233 GCA_029593785.1 Cabassous unicinctus
AGAAGTGTGGCTTGCACTTTGCTGGCATTGGTTTTTCTTGGGGTGGACTGGAATTATCAACTACCACTAATCTTTTCTGTTCCTTTCCTCTCCTTGAGCAAAGGAATACACAGAACTCTGTTTTATAGATAAGTCAGAGCCCTGGGTAATGTCTCCATCCAAGTGTTACTTCCCGTTGTCCAGGATTATATGCGATAGCAGATAGGACACCGGTTTAGGTAGCTGCTGCTCTGGCAGGAGGGACCACAAAATTATAAATGTGACACTGAGGAGTTGACAATGAAGACCCATGGGTCAGAAAATATTTATAAATACTGCCCCAGGGATCACTTAGCCTTCTCTTCTCCAGGGCACTGGCAAAAAGAAGGTGTGTCTGGGCAGAACTGTCTCCTCAAAGTGAAATAGTTAAATGCTCGGAGTTTCTAGAGTTTTAGGCAAAGGAGGAAGGAAATAAAGTCCATCCCTCTGAACCTCAGTGGCAGCCAGAGGGACACGGAAGTAACTGACAGGATGTTTCTCCAAATTGAGTTACAACCACATTTCAGAGGTTGGGAGGATTCACTAGGTAGTAGAACAATCAAGTCTGATCCTCAGAGTCTCTCCACCAGTGCATATGGCAGGTATTCTCCAACCTCCCAAGAGTCTAGCAGCATACCGTTGGAACAGACTCACACATACTTATTGCCAGAAGACTAACACAATCCCATCAACATACAGTCAAAACCTACAGTTGTTCCATTCCTCACAAGGAGTTAGCGTCTACTTATATGCAAGTCTTTGTTAGCTTTTCATTAATCTCTGCCCTCACCATCTTCCACCTTCCTTTGGAATTCCTTTGAATAGGAAAATAGACCAAGTTCTGAGCTATAGCTCTCTTTCTGTCTGCTCTCTTAACCATACCCATACTACTATTCTAGTTTGTAGAAATATACTTTATAGTTCATAAGGAATTTTATCTCATCTTTACTGTAGTCCTGTAAGTTTAGGTGATACTAATATCATAATCATGACGGTTAATTTCATGTGTCACCTTGGTTATGGTGTCCACTTGTTTGGTCAAACACTGGCTTACTTGCTACTGTGAAGGTATTTTTAGATGGGATTTGCATCTGCAATCAGTTGATTGCATCTGTAATCAACAAAGGAGTTTGCCTTTAACAATGTCGGTAATTCCCTCATCCAATCAGTTGAAAGCCTTAAAAGTCCAAATTGAGAGTTTCAGAGGTCAGAAGAATTTTTGTCTCAACTTCAACATTGGCTCTTGCCAGAATTTCCAGCCAGTCCGTTTCCATTTGGACTAAGGACTTCACATCACCTTATTAGAGTGTCCATCCTGAGGCCTGCCCTATAGAGTTTGGACTTGCCAGCCTCAATGGTTGTATGAGTCAATTCCTTATAATAAATCTCTTTATCTATCTACCTATCTATCTATCTCTATCATCTATCTATATGTATATATGTATATGTGTATACACACACACATAATCATGATCATGAACAGCTCCCAATTTTATCCACAGGAAATGGAGACTCAAATAGATGGAGTAACTTGCTGCACATCATATAGACTCCAGGTCTCCCAGCTCCAGGCCCAACTCTCTTTCTCAATTCCACCTTGAAGCGAGGGGGTAGGGAGGATCTTGAAGTTCAGAAGGATTTGTTTCTACCTGTCCTCCCTTTCCCTACCTGTTCTTCTCCCAAGGAAGAAGTTTTCCCAAGGAAATGCCAGAGGTGCCAGAATCTTTACAATTTTAAAAATGTTCAGATGTTTTGCCAATTCACAGGAGAGCTTAAGTCCAAGTTGTAAGTACTGCTGGAGCTGAGAAATGCTTCCTTCTCTTCCTTGTCCTCCACCTCCAACTCTTCTTCCTCTCCTCTGTAATCTCTCTGTCTGCCTCCTCCTCTGTTCCATCCTCATCCTCATCATCATTTTCATTAACATCATCATCTTCATCTTCATCCGGTAATAGACTTCCTGTTTGGCACTTAGCATTCTACTACAAACAGTCCTTCTTTGAGAAGCCCTCTCCCAGGTTTTGTATGTTTTTCTACTTCAGAATACATTAATGAATGCAGTTGTGTCTAAATGGAAGTGGCTTGTGCAAAAATGAATTGAGCAACAAACTTCCCTTGTTTTCATAATACTCACAATCACATTTGGATATCTCATTGTCTCTTGAATTTTAAAACAATTTCTCTTTACAGCTAAATAATGCTGTCCTTCAGGCTAAATCCATTGCTGTTTGCATAGAAACCAGACAAAGGAACAAAGAGTGACCCTTGAAGTTAATTAGTATTATGAGGAACCTGCAGATGAAAGCATTTGTGCTTTTTCAGAGGGTACACATAATTCATTCTCAAATAAAGATTTATTTGAATTAGACAGAGACTTGAACAAAAAAAAGAAGAGGAATAAACAGACTTCAAAAAGAGAACTTCATCATATCAATTCAGAGGACTATTATCCAAACATATTAAAGATTTGGGAACAACCTGGGAAACTATTTATGGTAGATTAAAGAGGGGAAAAGACACAATGCAAAATAGTATATATTTGAAGACAGCTATGTAAAGTATACCACAAAAGAATGTAAAACAACTACATCTGTTGTGTAAAGGTGATGTGTTTTTTTTTTGTTTTTTTTTTAAAGATATTTAGATTACATAAATGTTACATAAAAATATAGGGGATTCCCATATGCCCTGCTCCCCACACCACCTACATTTGCTCCCATTAACATCCTTCATTATTGTGGTACAGTCACTGCAATTGATGAACACAGTTTGGAGCACTGCCACTAAGCCTGGATTATAGTTTACATTGTAGTTGACACTCTCTCCCACACAATTCTGTAGGTTATGGCGAGATATATAATGGCCTGTATCTGTCGTTGCAATGTCATTCAGGACAATTCCTAAGTCCTGAAAATGCCCCTGTATATCACCTGTTTTCCCTCTCCCTGACCTCAGAACCTCCAGTGGCCCCTGTCTCCACATCAATGATATAAGTTCTTCCACTGCTAGAATCACAAAAGGGGTTCAGACCCATGTGGCTGATGGATGGGACTCCCTTGCTTGCAGTTGTAGGCTCTCTTGGCTCCTTGGTATGGTGGTTGTCCATCATCACCTCCTTGTCAGTTGTCCTGGAGAGTCCAAGGAACTGGAGAGTGGGTGTTGTAACTCCATTGAGGCTCAGGGCCCAGCTGGCACATGGACAGCCTAAAGATTCAAGTCTCTTGGACTTATACCTACCAACTCCAGCACTGACTATAGGTTTGAATAGAAGGAACTGAAAAGCCATGTGTAGGGAAACCACAACTGAGTCCAATTTTGTCACACTGGGGAGAACAAACCCCAAAGCAGGGCCCAATGGCAAGGCACCAAATTCATGAGCTATCTACCCTGACCATAGTGTCCCGGTGTCTCTAGAGCCCTCAGAAGCCCTGCTATTTGGGGTAGTGTCTAGTTTGGCAGTCAATGAGATCCTGACGAGATGTGCATAAGCGTAATCTCTGGAATGACCCCCCGATTCACTTTGAAGTCTCTTAGCCATATAAACTCATTTGTCTTTACCTTTTCCCCCTTTTGGTCAAGGTCTTTTTCCAGTTGCATTGCTAGTTGGTGCTTGGTAGTAATCCCTCAGTGCCAGGGAGGCTCATCTCCGGGAGTCATGTCCCATGCTGGGAGGAAGTTATTGCATTTATATGCTGAATTCAGCTTAGAGAGAGGCCACAATTGAGCAACAAGGAGGCTCTCAGGAGGTAATGCTCAGGCATCCTATAATACTATGCTAAGTTTCAATTTCAGGAGTAAAGCTTCATAAGCACAGTCATCAATATCAAGGGCCCGTCAATGGACCATCCTCCTTCACTAGCCATTGCCTTTGCACTTGGGGGATTCTTGCTGTTTCATCAGAGAATGTGGCAGAGCTCCCCAGGATGGGAATTTAACATTCTTTCGGTTATTGTGTGAATCTCCGCCCACCGTGACAATGCCCCATGAACACTTGAACACATTTATATGCCTTATATGTATGCCCAGGTGAACCTCCTCTCATGTATCCCCCTTCACTATCACCCCACACAAATGGTCCTCCCCTGCCACAGCTGTACCCCTCTGTGATCCAAAACTTCTTCAAAAATGAAGCCAATAAAATAGCCAAATACAATTAATAAGAAAATGAAATAATGATAGTTTTAAAAATAGGAACTAAAGTACAAAAAATTTTAAAAATGAAAAATTTTTGGATAATAAAAAATAATTGAAAAATATTTTTAAAAATTTTTGACACCTTGCCTTTCATCACTGTAAGATACTTTGTTCTGTATGTACAGGGACATTTTCTTCCATTTATTCCCCCAATGTCTTTTTTCATTTTGTCTTCAAAGAAGTTTCAGGTCACAGCAAAGTCACATGCTGAATATAGGGGACTCCCATATATCCAACATCCTTTTCCCCCTTCCCCTATTAATAACATTTTATATGTGGATGGTACATTTGTTACAACTGATGCACAAACATTGAAACATATCCACCAACCATGGTCAGTGGTTTACATTAAGGTCTACATTCTGGACCACACACTTCCATAAATTTTGATGAAACTTAACATGGCCTGTATCCACCACTGCAAGATCATGCAGAACACTTCCATCACCCTCAAAATGCCGCCTGTTCCTTCTGTTCTATTCCTCCCTCCCCCTCCCATCGGGACCCATGGCAACCACCAGGCTTCCCTCTTTGCAGGACCAGATTCATAGTTACTTGCAACAACACTGAGGGCTTGACACCCTGGTCTGTCCTCCCCTACTGGGCACCACCCAAGCTCTTGAGAGACTCCTGCCCCTCTATTTGAGAACATAGCGGCCTCCCCAGGATGGGAGTCCAGCACCTTCCCACTCATTATGTGGGTCTCCACCCACTGATATAACACACTATGTCAAGATGAACATTCACACACTCCCTAGAAGGCTGCCCCTTGTGCGCCCCGTCCCGAATGCTCCCCACATCCAACGCCCTAAACCAGTAACCCTACCTTGCCCTATTGCCAAAAGAGCATAATGTGATGGGTTTTAATTTTATTGCAGTGTCTTCAGAAAATATAGTCTGCATGAAACCTATTATTTGATATTTGTTGAAAATTGCGTTGGTCTATTAGGTAGTTACTTTTAATAAACTCTGAGTGCTTGGAAGGAAAATGCATTTTCTATTGGGTACAGGGTTGTATAATTCCATTTGCATCTTTTATATCTTTGCTAATCTTTAGTCTGATTGATATATAATATTAAGGGATATATCAAAATCTCCCACTATGTGGCTTTATTCTATCTCTAAATTCTATTGATTTTTGCTTTCTCTGTTTTGGTGTTATGTGATTAGGTACATACAAATTTAGAACAATCTTTTTTTTTTGATGAATTGTTCCTTATTATGCAGTATCTCTCTTTATCCCTAGTAATATTTTGTTTGTTGTAAACTATATTTTGCTTGATGCACCATTTTTTGTCAGTATTTGCTTGCTATAACTTCTCCATTTTTTACTTTGTCTTTCTGCAATTTGATATTCTAGATGTGACTATGTAAATAAAAACATGGCTGAATCTTCGGGCTGGTGAATTTGATCCATTCACATATATTTTGATTACAGATAGATTTGGATTTTTTTGGTCTTATGTTGTGCTCTTAATTTACAGTAGTTTTCTGTGCCTTTTCTTAAGGTGGAAGCTTAAATTACTGATTTGAGGTCTTTCTTATTTTCTAATATAGGCATCAAAAACTATAAAATTTCCCCTAAGCTCTGCTTTAGCTGTATCCCATAAATTTTGATATATTTTGTTTTCATTTTGTCAGTTAAAATATATCTGATAAAGGACTTGTATCTAGAATATATAAAGAACTCTTGCAAATCAAGAATAATAAGACAAACAACCCATTGAAAAAAATGGGCAAAAGGTTTGATTAGAAGAAAATGTAAGAATGGCTAATAATCACATGAAAAGGTGCTCAATATCATTAGTCATTAGGGAAATGCAAATTAAAACCACAGTGAGATACTACTTCACACCCACTAATGTTACTATAATTAAAAAGACAGATAATAATAGGAGTTGTCAAGGATGTGGAGAAACTGGAACCCTCATACATTGGTGGTGGGAATGTAAAATAGTAAGACCACCTTAGAAAACAGGCAATTTCTTTAAAAGTTAAATATGAATTTGCCATACAACCCAGAAATTCTGCTCCTTGGCTTTTACCCAAGAGATATGAAAATATATGTCCACATAAAGACTTTATGAATGTTCATAGCAGAATTATTCATAATATCCAAAAAAGTAGAAACATCCCAAATGTCCGTTAACTGCTGAATAGATAAACAAAACATACTGTATTAATACAACAAAATATTATCCAGCAATGAAAAGGAAAGGATGGCCTGTTACATGCTACAACATGGATGGACCTCAAAAAATTATGCAAAGTAAAAAAAGCTAGACACAAAGACCGTATATTTTATGATCCACTTAAATGAAATGTTCAGAAAAAGCAAAGCCATAGAGACAGCAAGTAGACTAATGGTTTTCTGGAGTTGAGGGTGGGAATGAGGATTGACTGCAAATGAGCACAAGGGATATTTTTCAGGTGATAGTGAAGTTCTAAAATTGGGTTGTAATGATGGATGTATAACTCTGTAAATTTACTAAAAATCACTAAATCGTATACCTAAAATGGGTGAATTTTATGGTATGTAAGTTGTACCTAAATAAAGCTGTTAGAAAAATAAATCTCCCTGATGAACTATACTAGCTCTGAAGTTTGTAGAAATTTTTTTCTACAATCAGAGTCTAGATGACCAATATTACATTCTAGATTTTGTTTGGGCATAGAAAAAAATAAAATTCACCTCAAAACACTTGAGATGAAAACTGCAGGCATCAGTGTTCCACTGAACAGATATTCCACAAGGACAAGGTCCAAGTTCAGTGCCGTGCACCTTTCTGGCTGCTTTCCAAGAGGGGAGTTGTGGGAAGGGCTAGGGGATGGAGTGACCTTTGCCCTGGGGTGCCACTCTACTTAGTCACTGATTAATCTGCTGGTGGTGGCACTGCTGGGCCACATCCTGCTCACCTGTAAAGAGAGATCTGGCCAAGCTTTGGTGAGCAAAAACATGTCAACTCGCTACCACCAAGCTGCTAGTGACAGCTACCTGGAACTTCTGAAAGAGGCTACCAAGCGAGATCTGAATCTTTCTGATGAAGATGGCATGACTCCCACACTCCTGGCGGCCTACCATGGGAACCTGGAGGCCCTAGAAATCATCTGCAGCAGAGGGTGAGTTCAGCCCGATGGTTTGGATTGGAAAACAGTGTTGACGGTAAGATTTTTGCAGAGAGCAGGAAGAGGCATGGAAGTCAGTGCAAATACTTTGCCCTCTTTCTTGACCGTGCCAATAATTGGCTTTTTAGGGAAAGGGAGAAAGCTATGCCTAGAGATGTTTTCATTGCACTGGGAACTGTGACCCTAGGTGTGGCTGACCACAGAGAAAATTCTAAAGCCCTGTTATAAGCCTTGAGGAAAATAAAATTTAATTCTATGCCTTTAAAAATCTGTTTGCTTTTTAAAAATCACATTTAAAAGGTTGATTCTTTAAAAGGAGAAAAGAAAATGTAAATAGAGGAGCCAGCTGAATTCAATTCAAGTCACGTCAATGCAAGTTTATTTCGTATCTGCTATGTGCCGGCCATTTTGCTCTGTGATCGACAAGGGAGACATGATTCCTGTCCTGATGATGATCCAAGTTGAGAGGGGAAGACAGAGATCAAAAAAGTCCTGTCTGACGTGTGTTACAAAGAGGAACTAGCACTAAATGAATAGTACAGGTATCTGTCTCAGTCTGAGGGGAGAGGGAAGGCTTTTCCAAATGGAAAGCATATAAACCAGGATTCGAAAGGAGATCCGCCCCCAAGACAGGGCTCTGTACATTCTAGGAACTGAAGAAGTTGAGTCTGGCTGGAATATGGCTTGAGTGGGCGAAGCCAAATCGTAAGAGAGGCCAGTTTGCAAAGGGCCTTGTGAGCTCTTAAGGAGCTGAACTTTATCCTGAGGGCCAGGGGAAGCCCTGCCACAGGTTTATGCCGGGGAACCACCAGGTAGATTTTTGGTTTCCAAAATTTGCTCAGGCAAATCAGAGAGAATGTCTGGGCGTGTTCTAATGGCCGAGAAGTGAGATGAACTGGTCTAGGGTAGTGGCAGTGGGGAATGGGGAGACGTGGGTGGATGTGAGCGTGTTCTCCTAGGATAGGGCTTGGGGCTCTTCCCAGGCAGGAGAGTCCTTGCTCCATTTGAAGTCCACTTTAAGTGGCAATGCCTAGATGTCCTATCTCTCTCTCCTTTGGATGCCAGAAGTATTTTCTTACAATAATTATTGTGCTGATCTTTATTTAATTACAAAATAAAATAAGCTGAAAATTAGACAACAAATACACACAATACAAAGAAAAAAAACTGTCCTATGATATCATAATTCCTCACTGATAATATTTGTGTATGTTTTTAATATAATATATATATAGCACACAAAATGGTTTATTATATCGACATTTTTATAGCATGCCTTTTTAACCCCATAATACATCATAAACATTTTTCCATGTCAAAATATATTCTTCTGTAACTTAATTTTTAGGGATTTCTTAGTATTCTAGTCAATAAATACATTTCTTAGTCAATCTCTCTTTTGGACAAATAATTTGTTTCCCCTAGTTTAAATGGTGCTATGATGTATATTTTTGTACATAGATCTCTGTTCACACTTTCTTGAGGATAAATTCTCCCAAGTGAAAGTTCTGAATCAATTGGCATGTATACAATTTAAACACATTTTTTGTGTGTATTGACAAATTGCCCTTCAGAAAGTACACACCTCTTTTTGCCAATTTGTTCAGTCCAAATGATATGTCAGTGTTATTTTAATGTTCTTTTCTTTGATTACTGGTGAGGTTGAAAATTCTTTTTATGTTTGGTGGCATTGTATTTCCACTTTGATATGGGGTGTTCAATATTTCTCATTGATTTATAAAAATGCTTTTAAAAGTTAAGAATATCAACACTTTGTCATATACATTACAAATATTTTCACAAGTAATACTTTCTTTTTATTTTGACAATAGATATTTTAAATATAAACATATATGTGTGTATGTATATATATATTTAAGTATATACACTTTGATCTCTCAAGCTTATATAATTTTTGGCTTTTAGGTCATGCCAAAAGATTGACATTTTCTTTATTTATTTTACTTTAAGATTTGAGGTTATTATCTAACTATACATTCTCCAATTGGTTAGTCATTTTTCCCAACACAATTTGTCATCTAACCCATCCTTTTCTCCACTTATTTGGCAAGGTAAAATAATTTCTCTCTTAATGTAACATAAAATTAAATTAAAATTGTATTTATTAAGTACTGAATATGGACACAGAAATTCTTCCCCTTGCATCTTCTAGTCCTTCTTCCCAATTCTTGTATCCTCATCATTTCTGGTACTTCCCAGGTTTTGTTTCCTTCCCACAGAAACATTTAAGATTTGCTGTGATAAGTTGGACTTGCCTAGGGCTGGACAAAATGTCTGGTGGGGGTTTTCCTAGGTTACCTCTCATTTTGACGGCAGCGAATCTTTAGACGATCAAAACTGCCAGTTAGATTTAAGGGAGTTAAATAGGAAAAATAAATCAACATTGAACTTTGGAAGCTAATCCATCATTGAGATCCCTTCTAGTCTGATGATTTAAATGTTTATCCGTCACTACCTGACTGAGATAATGGATCATGGGTTGGCCACCAATATCAAAACCCTGCATTTGGGAAAAAAAAAATCCGTTTTTTTCTCTCAAAAAAAAAATTTTTTTTTTTTAATTTTAAAGATGTTTTAGATGACATAAATGTTACATCAGAAATATAGGGGATTCCCATATACCCCTCCCCCTCTCCTTCCCCACTTTCCCCCATTAACAACGTCTTTCATTAGTGTGTACATTTGTTACAATTGATGAATCTGTATTAAAGCATCGCTACTAACCATGGTCTATAGTTTACATTACGGTTTACACTTTGCACCGCACAATTTTATAGGTTTTGACAAAATGTATAATGGCCTCTATCCATCATTGCAGTGTCATGCAGGACAATTCCAATGTCCCCCAAATGCCCCATGTTACACCTATTCTTCCCTCTCCCATCCCTCAGAACCTCTGGTGGCCACTGCCTTTATATAAATGATACAAGCTCTTCCACTGCTAGAATAATAATGTCTACTTTAGTCCATAGTTGCTTTCCCCCCTTATGTTTGTTCTGTCCTCAATACTGAGGATTTTGGGGTGGTGGTGCCCACTCTGATTCTGATTGAGAGGGGGCTTAGATCCCCTGGAGCAGATGGATGGAACTGTCTTGCCTGCAGTTGTGGATACTCTCTGTTCCTTGGGCTGGACATTGTCTATCATCATCCTTTCATTACCTGTCCTGGGCAAGTCCAATGTACTGGAGTAGATGTTGCAACTCTGCTGAGATTCAGGGCTCAACGGGCTTATGAACAGACTGAAGAGTTAAGTCTCTGGGACATATATAATGAGTATGGTGCTAACTATAGGTTCAAATAAAAGGGGAAGAAGAGTCATGTGTAGGAAAATTATAAATGAGTCTAACTCTGTTACATTGAGGAGCATATATTCCAAAGAAAGGCCCACTGCCAGGGTGCCAAATTCCCAAGATTGTCTGCCCTTCCTATAGTGTCTAGATGTCTCTAGAGCCCTCAGGAGCGCTGCTGTTTTAGGCACTGTTTACTGTGGCTGTCAATGAGATCCTGCTGAGATGTACATAAGTATAACCTCTGGAATGACCTCCCAACTCACTTTGAAATCTCTTAGCCATAAAAACTCATTTATATCTAATAATTCCCCCTTTTGGTCAAGGTCTTTTTCCAATTGCATCGTTATTGCATGTGTTATACAATACACTGGAAATATGGTCCCAACTATAAAAAATTCCATTTTGTCTTTAAAGAGTGCATGGTTTTTATTTATTTTTTGGTTTTGTAGATTTTCTAAAATTGAAATAAATTTTTCTCCCTGGTCTTAAAGGAATACATTCATTTAAATCATATTGGAAATATATATGTGATAAAGTAAAAATCCAACCAAATTTCATGGTCATTAACATTTGCATGTATGTCCTTC
>JAQZBX010101493.1:0-11256 GCA_029593785.1 Cabassous unicinctus
AAATAGAACAGAGACTGTCTGTAACTTCAGATCCCTGAATGTTATGAGAAATCCAGTGTTTCAGACATCTATTTTTCATTTTATTTAATTTACTTTAATATAATTCAATTACAGGTGATGTTTGATGTTACAAACTTATGTTTTGTTTTTTTTTTTTAAAGAAAATAAGCTAATTATTTTCATAGCTTTTTAAATTCAGAGTTTAGACCTAATGTTTTGGGTTTATCTTGATAATCCTTTTTTATGGAAAAACAAAATTTTTAATGAGAAAATGAAATGATAATTTAGCTAAAGAAGCTAGTTAGTAATCAAATGATATTAGTTAAATTACACTGCAAAAGAGACATTTATATGTTCACACATCTAAGCAGAAAATTGTTAAATGCTTATTTCTAGTTCAATGGCAAAAGCAGGCAGGGGGAGTGGAATAAAAATTTTCTTCAGAGATGATAATCTTGCTATCTTCTTTACATAAACAAAAAGACTGGAACGGCTCATTAACCAAATGCTAATTTAACTTTTTTGGTAAATGCTTAAGTATTTTAGTTTTTTTTAATTTTCCAAATAAATTATTTAACAAAAGTTTCATTAGTATCAAGAAGACCTGGAAAAATGGGGCTGGTTCTTCATGAACTGATTGAGCTGACCAATTTCTCCTCCCAGGAATTGTTTTCACTGCTTATCTGGTAATTCCAGAATTTAGTTGTCTCCTTAACAACCATTTTTAGGTTGCTTTTTCACAGGATTGGGCCCATGCCTTCTTAAATGAAGGTCTTTCATGGAATTGTGCCCATTTTACTTCTTAAATTCCTGAACTATCTCCCCTGGCACTCATGGTGTTAGAGGCAAGGCCATCAGGACCAGATGTGAAAAGCAGTGGCTGACCTGAGTCTCAGCAGAGTTGCAACACCTCCTCTCCAGATCATTGGACTCACCCAGGACAACCAACAAGGAGATGATGATGGACAATGCCCATCCCAAGGAACAGAGAGTGTCTGCAAATGCAAGCAAGACAGTTCCAACCATCTTCCCCATGGGATCTAAGTCCCCTCTCAATTAGAAGCAGAGTAGGCATCACCATCCCAAAATTCTCAAGATTGGGGAATGAGCAATGGACTAAAGTAGACTTATTATTCTATTATAGACATATTATTCTAGCAATGGTAGAACTCTTATCATTGATATAAAGGCAGTTGTTGCCAGAGGTTCTGAGGGATGGGAGATGAAGAATAGGTGTAATATGGGAGCATTTTTGGGACACTGGAGTTGTCCTGCAAGACATTGCAATGATGATACAGGCCATTGTATATTTTGTGATAACTTACAAAATTGTGTGGGACAGTGTAAACTGTAACATAAACTATAATCCATGGTTAGTAGCAATGCTTCAATATGTAACAAATGTGAAAAATGTACCACACTAATGAAGGATGTTGTTGATGTGGAAAAGTGTGGAATGCGGAGGGAGCAGGGCGTATGGGGATCCCTTATATTTATGTAACATTTATGTACTCTAAATCTCCTTTAAAAGAAAAATTAGTTAAAAAACAAGCAGTGGCTGAATGAGATAGCCAAATGCCTAGATTTCTATTAGAAGAGACTCTCCCAGCAGCAGCCCACAGTAACAGAGCAAGTGTAAGTCAGAAAGCAAATGTAGTCCTGAACACTTCAGAGAGCAAAAATGACTTTATTAAAAACTGAATATAATAATTTTGGCTCTAAGCCCCCATTCCTGTTAAGGTTGAAAGGTTATTTTACTTGTGGGTGCACTCAGCTTATTCCATGGACACACAGGGCAAAGCACAGGTTCCACTTAACTCAGACCCGAGGGGAAGCAAAGCTCCAGCTCAGAGCTTCCTAGCTGCTGCCTCCCAAAGTGCCCGAAAAGTCGGGTACGGCAGGGGTGTGGCCATCTGCCTGGTCTCTGTCTTCACAGTATCCTCTAAGATGGGAAAGTATTTGGGGGTGAATAGGGAGTGTAGAAGTCCTGCTCGGCACTGGTTCTGATGGATGGCACAGTGGGTTCTTGCAGAGCTCCCTGGCATGACTGAGTCCAGGCATGTGTTGTCCACTCTTCCCCACCCTTGGGGCTGGCACATTTAATCAGCTGAGCAGTTATCATTCGGTAGTCCTCTATAGCCACACCAAATATGGAGGAAAGCCCCCCAGATTGGGGATGGGACTTTGGTTGCATTAACAGCATTTGAAGGCACCATCAATTTAAAGAGTTCAAACATACCATGCAGATCCCATGAACAATAACTGTGGTCTGTTATCTCATCCAGTTTTCGCCCCCAACCACACCACCATTAACTGTGAAGTATTTCATTTTAACACTACCGTTGCTTACTCTAACTATGGTCAAAAGTTTGTTCTTACTTGAATCTTTCATTTGCTATCACGAGTCACCAGTCAGTTTTACTGTGCTAAATCCATTTTTACATATTTCACAAATATTTCTATTGATTAAGACCCCTTTACCTGTGGCTCCACACCATACTTCACAAATGGATAAGATCTGTGGTGTGAAATTCCCTTCACTTGTTAGCACTTCAAATTTACTGGCTAAATGTAATGTCAAATTTTAGAGCTATAAAGTGATTTCCAGTTTAAAGTTCCCCTTTGTGCACTACTTCTATAGCCAGGTGTAGTAAAGAGTTGCTTAGACATGTCAGAAGTTGAGAAGATATAAAAAGAATATATTTACTAGATTCTTTCATTCAAATAGCTGAGCAATAATAAGACTTTTACAAGGTCTCATTCACTGGTAACTGCTCAAGCAGTATCGCTGATGAATTGGGTAGCAATCCCACCTCAGGGTCCAGTCCCATCAACTGTCACAGGTTAAAGAGAATGGAACCTGGTCACAGTCAATAAGGCCCACGAACACCCTTAAGGTCATAATGAAAATGCCTATTGATTCTGTAGGTGGCTCATCTTTCTACAGTTCAATATCTTTAACCAGCATTCCAGTCTAATGCTTTTTAGGTAACATATCTTTTCTTTGCTCTTATCCTCAGGGGTAAGAAGCCAACCTGTTGACATTATAATTTAATATGGCTGCATTGGTACATTCTTGAAACAACTAGATGTAAAAGGAAATATTCTAACAGATCATTGAGCTGTTTGCTGGTATGCACTGTTTTTTGATTCCTTTCCTCCTTTTTATTCCCCTTTGGCATGACTATGACTAGTATGATTGTTTTCTTTTTGTTAAGTTTACTATTTGACAGAATTCTCTTTTTCCTTTGACCTTGGGCTATGCCTGTGATCTGTAACACATGGAATCCTACAGAAATGTGGAAACTTATGAGTCCACTTAGTATGAAACCTTACTCCCTTATCAAGAATACCCTCTACCAACATTTTTGAAAATCTGTGGGCTCTTTTGAATACATTGACCATGGTGGTTCTCATTTCCTCAGGGCACACAGCTCATTTCTTATTTGTAAATTCTTTCTGATTATGAGCCCAAGTCCCTCTCCCTGCATCTTACCCCTACCCTAGCATTCCAGGTCTGGTGATCTGACACAGCGCAGAATACGTTTATTTCTTTTTCCATGTGACAGGTATTTCAAAGATTTGAAACCACCTCTGTTTAGAGTCTTTTTTTTTTTTTCTAGCCAAGACATCAGTAATTCTTCCAACCATTCTTCTTACCTCATGGTTTTCAACAATTTATAATCCAGGTTATCTCTTAAAATGTTCATAAGGCAGGTCTTATATTCATTAATCTCTTTCATAAATAGCTTTAGAAAACTCTTAGTCTAATACTTAGTAAAGGTCTCAAGAACATTCTCCATGTCTTCTCTTTCTTGAAACTCATCTGAGGTCTGGCAGAGATTGTGTCTAAGAAGTAAGTTCAAAATAAAGGCTTTCTTTCAGCCACAATCACATTTATAAACCAGCTTTGTTAGTTAGGGACTTAAATGTCAGTTAGAAGAAGCTAGAGAATAATCTAGGGACTGTATAACATAGGGAACCCTGTGGTGGATGAGGAGTGTGGTTAATAGTATAAATATAAGAATGTTCTTCTATGAACTAGAACGAATGTTTGTCACGATTACAAGGTGGTAAGAATATGGTGATGCATGGGAAAAGTACAATTAATGTAACATGACAATAGTTAATAACAATATTGTAATATTCTTGCATCAATGGCAAAGAAGGTACTATATAAGTGCTAGGGGTCAATAATAGGGAGTATGGGATTTTTTTTGGACAAAGGATAACGTTGAAAAATTTGCTGCATAACTCTGATGAAACTGAGAGCCACTGAGTGTACACTTTGGATGGATTGTACAAGCCATGAGACTATAACACAGTGAAACATGTGGTGGATGATGGAATGTGGTTAATAGTATGAAAACAAAAGTGTTCTCTCATGAACTATAACAAATGTACAAAACTAATATATGCTGTTAAGAATAGGGAGGTGTATGGAAAAGATATACTAAATGTAATCTATGGACCATAGTTAGTAGTAATATTTTGATGATGTTCTTTCATAATCTGTAACAAATGTTCCACAACAACGCAAGGTGTTGGTGGAGGGGTGATATATTGGAATTCTGCATCTTATGTATGATTGTTTTGTAAGCTCACAACTTCATTTATTTAAAAATAAATGCTTTCTTTATTCAAAAAGAAAGAATTAAAAGTAGACTAATAAAATAGAATTGATAACTTTCTAAAACAATGAATTGCATAAAGCAACTGGTTGTTTTGACATCTAATGAGATGTGTCCTCACAGTCTGGTCATAGGCTTAGAGTTGGAAGGTGACTTGGAAATTAAACCACTCCAGTTCTGCTGTCACTAGGACCTTATTTTCATGGAGCGTAACTGATCCCAGTGACTTTTAGGGGATTTTTCTCCTTGCCTTCACTTCATTAAGTATATCATTCTAGAGTAAAAAGAACAAAATATATAGAAGCTGTTATTATGATTCTGTATCTCCCTACTAGACTACTGCTATTATTTTCATAGCTTAAAGTGCTTTATTTACATTATAATACTTAGCTCTCCCAATTATTTTTTTCAGATGTGGAAAATTAAGCACATGCATGGTTAGATAATGTACTCAAGGTAAAACAGCTATTAAGGGGCAGAGATGGGTGACCAAAGATTTGTTATCTTTGTATTTTCAGCATGACATAGTGCCTGGCTAAAATAGCTTATCAATATTTTTTTTTTGTTGGAAGAATACATATATATGTTAACATTTAAATCTAAATTATATTTATACTAATACACTAAAGTTATTTACACATTGAGACTAAGGGGTCAAATAGTTCTACAAGCTTCATAATGAAAAAGTAATTAGTCCCTCTCCCACCCTTTCTTATCCCAATTTATGAGTTTGAGAGAAAACAATTTTTAATAGTTTTGTCTACTGTTTCTGGAATTTACCCTCAAATTACTCAAAAGTTTGCTTATTTTAATATACTTGAAGTTTTGGTTTAACTTCTTACTAAGAAAGGTAAGCATTTAGCTTTCTTACCCCATTCCCCCACCCCCACATGAATTCATTTCCTCTTTGAGCCTCCTATTATAGCTAACTTTAATTCATGATATTCAGTGCTTACTATATTATGATAATGTAAACATTTTTCACAATTGAGCTGCATATTGGGTTACATTGCCTATCTTGTACAATATTTTTGCTTTTCCAGGAGATAAGAGTTTCTCCTACTAAAAAAGTGCTTAGTTTTGGTTTTCTACATTTCACCCACTTATCCCCAAACTGTAAAATTTAGTTTCCCAGCCTGCTAAAAGCAATATACTATGAAATGTTTTTTTTTGTTTTGTTTTTTTTTAGTTAGGCCAGTAATTTATTAAGGTAGGGAGGGAAGAGAAATGGGAGAAAATAACAGATCACGGGTCCCCAGTAGAGAGTAAGGGGCTGAAGAGTGATAAAGAGGGCTGATTTATAGACTCTAATTTCCTATTATAGATTATAAATGCCCAGGTTTTACTTGCATTTTGTTCCATGCAGGAGGGACATGACACGAGCAGGGCACAGAAGCCAAGAGACTGGGAAAGGGTCTGCGCCTGCTTTTTATATCACCAAGCACTCCACCCCTCTGCCAATAACATGGGAGGAGTTCCAGGTGTTGGCTGTTTTGACCCATTTCCCCACCCACCAATCCTCCAGGTGAGCCCAATGATAATGTCCCTGGAGTATAGCCAGGGCTTCTCCTGGGAATCTCATTCCGGATGGCAGAAGTCTCGTGAGGGTCTTCCAGCAGCCTTCTTGGGGGGTATCGATATCCATGTGGACTTCTTGCCAGGTTCCATATCCATCTATTGTTTCCCTTTATGAAGCCTGCTTCATTCCACCCTCAGAGAGTTTACACCTTTATTCTTAAAGGGGTGCTGAAGGGAGATGTTCATTCTTCTGTAACTACTTTGTGCTGGTTAGGGGCAGTAGGCCCTATCTGACAAGGTGTAAAACCCTCTGGCTATTCTATCTTGGTTGGAGGAAGACGGATCTGGCATCCTGGGCAAAGCTGGATGAAGTCCCCATATGGCTAACAAGATGTTGATTCTGGAAGAAATAAACTTTGATTAGAATTGAGAATATATGGTCCCACTAAGAGGATACTGGACCACAAAAGTAGAAAAGGCCAGGTGCCTGTAAAGGCTGGTTTTTCACAGAGTTTGTGGGAAAGAGTATTTTTCTTTCAGTTATTTTATGCTGTTGGTTAATTCTAGAGAGAAGAGATTGCAATAGGCAACAGGGTTAGGTATAAATTGCCAATCCCCATTCCTATAGTAGAGGAGAGGAATGAGAAGAGGCATTGCCCTTTTGGTTAAGCTACAGGAGATGAAAACAGACAAAGTTTCTTAAGGGGTCTCTTTGCCCTCCCCCTAGCAATAGACGTCTGGGCTAGAGTTAGAGGGAACAATTGACACAGACACTACTTAGCTTTGTTTCTTGAAGAGGTAGTTCAGGCCATCCAATGACTGGCATTCATACATCTCGTCAAGTGCTTCTGGTGAGATGGCACTTTCTTGGGTAGCTGGCGTCACTCGGGATTAGTGTACTAAGCTGTAAATTCCTTTAACTTTAATAGCTATGGGAGTGATCAGAACTACAGAGTAAAGTTCCTTCCATTTTGGCTCTAATTGAGAGAGAGGCTTCTTTTCTTGCCAAGTTTTCATCAGAACCTGGTTTCTAGGGCCTGGGTGAGGAAAGGCTGCCCATGGACCATCTCAAACGGGCTAAGCTGAAGTGGGTCCTTGCCACCTCGTTTGCTGTTTCCCTTCTGGTGGGAAATGCTTAGCCCTGGCAGGATGGCATGAGTGGGACAGGTTCTGGAACAAGGGCCAAGTGGGGACCTGGGTTAAGCATGTTCATTAACTACTTAGAAAATGAAGTTTACCAGGACTTTTAACATGTTCAATGTTTCTCTGCATATTGGGTTGGCTTTTAACAATGAGAATTTATTTGCTTACAAGCTTACAGTATTGAGGACGTGAAAATGTCTAAATCAAGGTATCATCAAGACAATGCTTTCTTCTTGAAGACCAGCTGCTGGCGATCCTGGAATCCTTTTTCACATGACAAGGCACATAGTGGCATCTGCTGGTCTCTCTCTTCTCTTCCTGATTTCACTGCTTTCAGCTTCTGGCTTCCATGGCTTTTTTCCCTCTATATCCATCCAGTTTATAAAGGACTCCAGTGAGAGTATTAAGACCCACCTGGGCCACACCTTAACTGAAGTAACCCCACAAAAACCTACTTACAATAGGTTTACACCCACAAGAATGGATTTGCTTTAAGAACGTGATTTTCTGGGGGTACATACTGTTTTAATCCAGTACAACGATAGAATTGAAGGTCCCTGCAAATGTCACCAAACACACGAGATGATTATTTTTTATTTTCTAAGAAACATTCTTTCAGAATCTTTGAACTTCTTGCTCTAGTCTGGACTGGTTTATATCTAGGCTTGCCATACTGGCATAACCTAAAAATCCCTATATCATCATGTTAGGGAATTTTGTGGCTTCTCTTTTCTGTCAAATACTCTGTTTCCTGGATCTTACATCTTCCTCTTTTTTAGTTTACTCTCTTCTCTTTTTGGGGTGGTGGTGGGGGAGGAGAACTGCATTCCTGCAGTATATTCTTCAGAAAGGGGGTTTAGGAAGTAAATTTTGGGAAAATTGTTTGAAAATGTCTTTTACTCCCCCCTTTCACTTGATATTAACTTGGCTATCACATTTTTAATTGGAAATAATTTTCTTTTAGAATTCTGAAGGCATTGCTCTGTTGTTTTCTAACTTCCAGAGCTATTGTAGAGAAATATATATTTTTTTAATGTAAACTGATTTCTCCCCTTTATGGAAGTATTGAGATTTTCTTTATTTCCACTGCTCTGAAAATTCATGATGATGTCCTTGGTGTTGTCTCATTCCATCCACCATACTGAGAAATGAATGTATCCTTGTAATGTATGGGTCTCAATTCAGGAAACTTTCTCTAAGTTTTTCTTTGTTTCTGTAACTTCTATTAATCAGATGTTGGATTTCTTTGGTTAATCCTCTAATTTCTTTTCTTATTTTTATCCTTTCTTTTCTTCTTTCTCAGAGATTTCCTTAACTTTATCTTCAAACTTTTCTACTGATTTTAATAATAATTTTATTGTATTTTTAATTTTTAAAAGTTATTTTGTGTTTTCCAAGTATTCCTTTCTAATATCTTTCTCTTCTTTTATGAATAAAATATCTTCTATTATCTCTCTGAGGTTATTATCTTTGTAGTTTATAATAGTTCTCTTCTCTGCAATGCCTCTTATTCTTCAGATTTTTTCACTATATACTTTTTAAAGATTATTTCACATTAAAATATTTTTCAGTTGGCTGATGATCTTGACTGTCCTTTCAAATTTAAGATTATGGTGCTTAAAGGCTGATTTGAACAGGTGTGTGTGTAGGAGTAGTCAATTGGTAGGTCTTGTCACTATAAGATGGGTGATCCTGATGGGACATTTTGTTGTGGCTACCCAAATGGTCAGTATTTGTGGGACTTTTCTCTTGAGATTTTTCTTTTCTTTAGAAAGAAATCTTCCAGTCACATGCCAGGATGAATAAAGCAGCTCAAAGTTTGTCACCTCACTTTCCTTATTTCCCCTGTTTTCAGTAGAAAATTTTGTGCTGAGCTGAGCCTGGTACCTCCTAGGACAAAACCTCTTGTCAAAAAGAAATCCTAAGGCTTCAGCTGCAGTAAAGGAGAGGCAGTTATAGAACCATGAAAGGAGAGGATTCTAGGGGCCTAGAGGCCTAATTGCAGACTTCCAACTAATTTGGTTTAGAACTCATTCTATAGCCACTGTTTGAGGTAACTGATGCTTGTCACTTCTTTAAATTTCTACGGTTCTGTGGTTTGAACCAGCTTCTTTTTATGCCTGCCTAGCGGTCTGTCTCTGGTCTGCTGAGTTAGTTACCACTTGTCCATCTTGTTTCTAACTTCCATTTTTCCCCCTGAAATGCCTTTTCCTGTTTGTGATCATTGTTATGTGTTTATGAGTTAAACAAATAGCCACAACTATTTCCTGACACATTAGTGGATTTTGGAATGTAGTGGAGATAAAATGTATATTCAGTGTTCCATATTTATAATGTTCTCCTTGCTATATTATAAATAACTTTCTTTTCAAATTACAAATTTAATTTATAGTAACCTAGTAAGTTTGGATCATACCTTTAAGTAGTAACAGTGAATTCTGTCACCCAGAAATTATTACTCTTAAAATTTGGGAGATTATACTCTGTTATACTCTCAGAGTATAACGGATTATACTTTGTTAGCTTTGCTAACTGTTTTTAAAAACAGTATTTTCCCAAATCAATCATTTTTTTTCTCTATTTCACACTCTTGTTCATTCACTCATTCAATAAGAATCTATGAGTACCTACTCCAGGCAATGCAATTGGTGCTTTCAACATGGTAGTGAAAAAGACAAACCTGTTCTCAACTCTCAAGTGCTCTCTGAGGATATACCAGGAGGCCCTGTGCTGCTCTGGGGTTTAGGAGAGGCTTCCTTCAAAATGTCACCTTTTTTCCTTCTGGTTGATAGTTCTTTTAACTTTATTTAGATATAGAGCAGTACTCCCTTACCCCTTTCTCTTTTGTAATTTATGAGGAAAGAAACTGGGTCATTCTATATTATTTCCCACATTTTGAATTTGCTGATAACATCCCTGGGAGTATTAAAACAGGTTCTTCTGTCCTCTGTGTCTTTAAAAAACAATTTCTAGATTAGAAGCCTGTTCTGAAACAGTTTTGAATTTTTTGGCAAGAATACTTTATAGGTGGCACTGGGTACTTCCAACTGCATCACATTTGGAGGCTTACAATGTCTGCCTGTCTCTTTTTGTGATGTTAGGATTGATCAATGGGTTTTTTAGATGTTATCATCTTGATCCATTCCATGATAAAATTCCTCATTTGCTTTTTAATGCATTTTATTAACAATTTTTTGTTATAGACATTGTAGTTTACAAAAATATCATGCATAAAATATATAAAATACAGTTTCTCATATACCACCTGTATTAGTCAGCCAAAGGGGTGCTAATGTGAAATACCAAAAATGTGTTGGTCTTTATAAAGGGTATTTATTTGGGGTAGAAGTCCACAGTTACCAGGCCATAAAGCGTTAAATTCCTTCTCTCACCATAGTCCATTGCCACCTGTTGGAGCAAGGCAGCTGCCGACGTTTGCCAGGGTTCAGGCTTCTTGGGTTCCTCTCTTCCCGGGGCTGCGTTTCTCTCCGGGCTTAGCAGCTCTGGTTCCTCCACAAGGTCAGCTGTAGACTATCAGGGGAACGGCTCACGTCTCTTCTCCTGGGGCCTTCTCTCCACCATCAAAACTCCACCATCAAAACTGCTTCTCAAAAACTGTTGCAACTCTGTTCTTTGTGATGCCTTTTATATTTTCTTCCCCCACCCACCAAGGGGTGGGGCTCAATGCAGTACTGACGTGGCCCAGTCAACGCCCTAATCGTAACTTAATCATGCCCAGATTAACAGATCAGTTTACAAGCATGATCCAATTATATTTTTGGAATTCATAATTACATCAAATTGCCCAATGGTTACACCACCCTATTATTAACACTTGGCATTTACAGTGGTACATTTGTTTTAATTCATGGAAGAACATTTTAAAAATGCAATATTAACTATAGTCCATCATTTACAATAGGGTTCATTGTGTTGTACAGTCCTAAGTATTTTCTTTTAATTT
>JAQZBX010101494.1:0-11254 GCA_029593785.1 Cabassous unicinctus
TGTATAGGATCTTGCAAAGTGGGAATGTTTATTTTATATGTATATATTTTAATTTGTAATGCTATCTCTCATTAGATTTCCTTTTCTTTGAATACTGTTTCTAAGACCCATCCATGTTGCTATGTGTACATCTGCTTCTTGGGTTTTGAATAATGCATTATACTCCGTGGTGTGTATCCACCACAATTTTACTTACCTGCTCTCTCCATGATGAAAACTCAGATTGACCCCACTCACTAACACCACACATATTGCTGCAATGAATATCCATTTGTAGAGCTGTATAAGATACTTGTAGCATCTATACTTAGAAGAAGGGGATTGCTGGTGATAGGTTTACTTATACTGACTTTGATTGAATAGTGCTAGATTCCTTTCCACAATGGATGTACCAGTCTCTCTCCTGCCAGCAGTATAGGAGGCTTCTCATATTCTCATGTCCCTACCAACATTCAACTTTTCCAGCTCTCTGCCTTTTCTCATCTCACAGGAGCATTTCTCTGGTTTTTAATGGTTTTGAGCATCTCTTATAAGCTTCTTCTGAAAATCACTTGTTCATATCTTTTGCCCACTTTCTATTGGAGTTGCTGTCGATTTTGTTGTCATTGCTGAAGATTTCAGAAGTTAACTTATATTACAGACATGAAGTCATTGTCATGTTTAGACTTTGCAGATATATTCTCATTTGATCTTCTATGAATTTTGTTCTTGCCCTCTGATGTGGAATACATTGTATACCCCAGTTTGGACATGTTTTTTGTCTTAGTTCACTTTCTGGTGGGTGTAGACCCATGGTAAATAAATAAGGTCTCTTTAAGATGTTACTTCAGTCAAAGTGGGGCCCACCTGACTTTAATCTGGATTACTGGAATCCTTTATAAGCAGAGTGAAAGTCAGATGGAGAGAGAAGCCACAGGGAGCAACCAGAAGCTGGAAGTCAAAGGAGCCCGGGAGAGAAAGGAGAAGACACTGTCATGTGCATTGCCATGTGACAGAAAAGCCAAGACCAAGGATTGCTGGCAGCCAGCCCCAGAGGCCACAGTCTTCTGGGAGAAAAGCATCACCTTGATGATGCCAATAAATTCCCGTTGTTTAAGCCAGCCCATTGTGTGATATTTGCTTTGGCACCCAGGAAACTAAAACTGTTTTTGGTCCCAGAAAATATGGTGCTGCATGGCAAATACCTAAAAATGTGGAAACAGTTTTGGAATTGGATAATGGATAGAGGCTGAAAGAATTGTGACGGGCTTGATAGAAAAAGCCTAGATTGCTTTGAAGAGACTTTTGGTAGAAATATGAATGCTAAAGGTACCGATGAGGCTTTAGAAGGAAATGATGAATGTGTTACTGGAAATTGAAAGAAAGGCAGTTCTTATAAAGTGGCAGAGAACGTGGCAGAATTGAGTTGTGATGTCGGATGGAAGGCAAAATTTGAAAGTGATGAACTTGGATGTTTAGCTGAGATTTCTAAGCTAAGTGTGCAGGGTGCAGCTTGGTTTCTCCATGCATCTTATAGTGAAATGGGAGAAGAAAGAGGTAAACTGAGGATTGGTCTCTTAAGCACAAGGAAACCAGAATTTGGAACCTATCCAGATAGTGTGCTCTGAGATTAGGACCAGAAGTTGCTCTATCAGGGATTTCTCTGAGCTTTTAGGAAGTGAGTCCTCAGGGGACAGGTCTCCATATAAGAATTTAACTGAATGACCCTTTGCTAAAGAGGGCATGGCTGAACATTTCATTGGAAGTCTGGATTAGAAATGCAGTTATCCAGGAAGCATCTGTGGAAAGTTGTATCATCTGATGGTTTGGATCTGCTTGAACTGCACACAAAGCTGACAAAGTGTTTGCAAAATTTGTATGAGCAGAATCATTGCCAGCCTGAACTGAAAGGGACAGAAGAATCAATTGAAGGAAGAATGACTTCAAGGGAAGAACCATGGAAGCAAAGGTCTGGGCTGGAAAGATCTCCTCAGGTCAAGAAAATGGCCCACCCATGTGCAGGGAAAGGGCAGGTCTGCCCCTATGCTTAGAGGGGAGGGTCTTTTGCCTTGTTCTGGGAGAATGCCGCCACCCCAGTTTGGAGATGGTGGGGCCTGTGCCCTGTCATTTGTGGAGAGCCTGGTTGCCATCTCGATGCTTAGAGAGGGTAGGCCCTATGCCCCAGTGTTCTGGGGACATGGCTGCTGCACAAGTGCTTGGAAGGAGTAGGGCTGTTGCTTCATCAGTCCCAGAGGACAAAGCATTAATCCATAGATGACTCTCAGACCTTAAAATCTAATAGAGTTTGCCTTGCTGGGTTTCAGACATGTTTGGGACCCGTGACCCCTGTTTTCCTTCTAATTTCTCCCTTCTGGAATTGGGAATGTTTATCCTATGCCTGTTCTTCCATTGTATATTGGAAACAGATAACTTTCTAGCTGTCACAAGACCACAGACGGGAATTTTGCCCTAAGACAGACCATATCCATAACTGATTTAACTGTTATGGTTTAAGACTTTGTACTTAGCATTGTTCTAAAATGCCTTAAAGCCTTGGGATGCTATGCTGGAATGAGTGTATTTTGCATGTGGGAAGAACATATCTTTTGGGTTCCGGAGGGCAGACAGACTCTGATAGAATTGAATTGTGCACCTCATTTTGAACATGTTCTTGATCTTAGTCCACATTCTGGTGGGTGTAGACCATTATAATTAAGATCTCTTTAAGGTGTTACTTCAGGTAAGGTGTGGTCCAACGGAATCAGATTGGGATTTAATCTGGACTACTGGATTTATAAACAATGAAATTCTGAGAGAGAGGGCCAATGGGAGCAGCCAAAAGCTGGAAGTCAAAGGAACCCGGAATAGACAGAAGAAGACAACTCCACACGCATTGCCATGTGATGGAAGAGCCAAGGACCAAGGATTGGTGGCAGCCAGCCCCAGAGGCCACAGTCTTCTGGGAGAGAAGCATCACCTTGCTGATGCCTCAATTTTGGACTTCTCCTAGTCTCAAAATCATGATCCAATAAGTTCCCTTTGTTTAAGCCAACCCATTGTATGGTATTTGTTTTAGCAACTGGGAAACTAAAACACTGTCCTTTGATCAAGAAAAATTCTTAGTTTTAATGTAATCAAATAAATTCTTTGACTTATGGTTTGTGATTTTGGAGTTTTGATTAGGCAGCCCTTCCTGATTCCAATCACACCTGTATCTTTAGTCCATCTAGAACCCACATTTGCATGTGATGTTAGTAAGGATCTAGCCCTGTTAGTCTCCATTTAATGAGCCAGTTTACCCAAAAATATCTCCCCAAAATTCCATGCTTTCCTCCACTGAATTGTGATAGCCCTATTCTCATATTTTGTTTCCATAGGTATACTAGTTTGTCTCTGAGCCTTTGCTCTGTTCCATTAGTCTGTCGGTTCTTGCTCCCCCCTTTTTTTTTCATTTCTGTTTTTATTATAGTGGCTTTGTAATATGCCCTAATAATGGATTGCAAGTTCCCCATCTCTGTTCTTCATGTTTAAAGTTTATTTAGCTATTTCTGGATCATAATTGTTCCATACTTTATAAATTTGGGGGTAAACTTTTAATATTCCTTGAAAATTATTTTTGAGAAATTTTTATTTATAGATTATTTGGGGGATAGTTGACATCTTTTTAATATTAACTGGTTCTATCCAAGAAGAGCATGCAGTGTGCCTTAATTTATTCAGCTCTTTTTTTTTTTTTTTTGAGATATCGGGTACTAGGGATTGAACCCAGGTTCTTGTATGTGGGAAGCTGGTGCACAACCCAGCTCATTTTTAAAAATAATTTTGAACTAACAGAATTCTAAGAATAGTACAAAGAACTCCCATGTAGTCCTCACCCAGATTGACCAAATGTTAGTATTTTGCCTTATTTGCTTTATTTCTCCCTCTACAATTCTATACATGTTTTCCCTCCTGACCTGTTTGGGTTAGTTGCAGACATCTTGCCTCTATACTCCCTAAATACTTTATCAGCTCATTTTTAAAGTCCTTTATTAGAACTTTAAAGTTTTCTCCATAAAGGTCTAGGAAGGTATTCTTAGTTAAATTAATTTTCTAAGTCTTCTATAGTTTTGTTGCTATTGTAAATCATATCTCTTTTGTTAATATTATTATTTTCTAGTTGGTTAATGCTACTTTAAGAGAAATGGTATTGATTCTTGTAAGCTGATCTTTTATCCAACAGCCTTGCTTCACTGTCTTTTTATAAAGTCTGTTGATTTCTGTTGTTTTTTTTCCCCCCAGATATTTAATCATATCCTATGACAGTAGTGATGGTTTTGTTCCTTCCTTCCCATCTTTATAACTCTTATTTCTTTTTCTTTCCTGGTAGCATTGGCCAGGACTTTCATGACAATGTTAAAACAGTTGCTATGCTAGTGAGCATCTTTGTCTTCTTCTCAATCTTGAAGAGAGTGAGTCTTAAGTTTCCCCATTTTATATAATGCTTGTTGTAGGTTTGGGGTATGTAACCCTAATCAAATTAAGGCATTTTCCTCTATTCCTAGTTTACTGAGAGTTTTCATTATAAATAGTTGTTAAACCTCATCAAATACTTTTTCAGGATTTGTCTCCAGAGAAATAAGATGGCATCAAACAGTCTGTACACTAAAATCCTAGGCCTATGCTAAGGTTAGGTTTCAAGCAAAAGAGAATGAGAGTTCTCAACATTTCTGAACCCTCCATATATAAATTCATGGCAGACTTTCTAAGATTCCAGCATAAGCTCATTTCATGATTAAGTCAGCTTTTCTTCTTATTGCCAAGAGTCAGAATTTAAATAGCTGGTTTGAAGAATGAGAAAGAGCCACATTCAACATCATAACTGCAGTTGGCAGCATGATTGTAAATATGTGATATGTAAAATTAGGGTTTCCTTACTCTGCGGATCAGTCTCTACTCCAGGTATAAACCTTACCTAAATTTATCTCACGGAATATTTAGGCAGTTGGGCAGCAAGTAGAGCAACATGTAGCTCTTCAGCAACAGAATCTACTAGGGTGTTGGTTGGACAATTGATTCCTCATAGCCCTCTCTCTCTTTTGGTGTATGGTTGTTTTTTTCAAACTAGCTATTGTTTTTTACCAGTTATAAAAAGTATACCTTTTCATTGTAGAATATTTGCAAAATCTAGAAAAATCAAATCTATAATCCCGCCTTCTAACAACAACCCCTGTTAAAACGTTGGCTGTTTCTCTGTTTTTTTGTGGGGGAGGGGAGGGTGGGAGGAGGAGGGTAGGAGGCAGGGCCGAGAGGGGATGGGACAACCCATATCTGTGTCTGTGTGAGACACTTAAAATTGTAAACACATTATTGTATCACCCTTTTTCAGTGTTGAGCCATCAACTCTTGTTGGTCTTGCTCTGACAGGGTCCTCTGGAAAAAAAACAGTAAGAAAGATATTCTCTTGTGGGGGTGGGATAATAGATTGCTGATAACTTGGAAATTCCGTATAGGGTATGCCTGGGGGAACCACTGCACAGAGCAGCCCAGCTTCGTTATCAGAATATGGAGCAGTCACAGCCCAGATGCCAGCAAAGAAAGACTACCTTGGGGAGGAAGGAGAGGATAAGTGCATTTTATGTCACTTGCTTCAGTTTGGTTCTTTAGCTTTCGCCTTCCTACTTTCTTTTGACTCTGAAATAAACCCAACACAATCTAGTTTCTCTAAACACCTTTTGCAGGTGTGGTATGTGGTGAGGGAGTGTGGTGAATGGCAGGAAGTGACAGAATCTATGCCAGTGTTTCTATCAGCTGGTAGATAGCGCCCCCCCCCCTACTCACTCCCCATCCCCTTTACCCTGCTCTACTTTTTCATTTCCCCTTAGCACTTGTTACTTTTTAACATGCTGTTGTCTGCCCTCCCGGTCCCTTAAGGAGGAAGCTCTTCAACGACAGGGATCTTTGTTCTATTCCTTGATATATCCCAGGCACCTCAAACAGTTCCTCAGTAAATGAATGCAAAGAAGGAATGACTCCATAAAGAGTCAGCACTGTGATATAGAGAGGGGAAATCTAAGAGGAGAATGAGGAAAGAAAGTTCTCTTAGACTCCTTTATTTATTTATTTATTTTTAGGAGGTTCTGGGGATTGAACCTGGGACCTTGTATATGGGAAGCTTTCCTTCTTGGCATATGAGCATAACCACCAACCCAGCCACAGAGCTAATCTTTCTGTATATATTGTAGCCTGTCCTGTGATGTTTCTGTTTTCCCGAAAGTAGAGTGTATCTGTGCTGCTGACAAGCACGTGATGGGAGTAGGTAGCTGGGGGAGAATAATCAGCGCTGACATTCCAGCCATGGGTTCTGGGCCGGCACACAGGGCCTTGCTTTCACGAGGCGATTCTCCTAGGATAAATGATCCTGCCATATCAGCAGGAAAAGTTGAAATGGATGTGTTGAGTTGTGCTTAACTCCCCAGACTCATACCCCGTGTCCTCCCGCTTTCTAGTTCATTCTTTCCTCCTATCCCCAGCAATGCAGAAACCTTTTAGCTTTTCTTTCATTTCTGAACAGTAAGTATTCAGGATTGTCACGATGAATGGCCATGCCTCTCTGGTATGCCTGGTTACTTTATTATAAAGCAAGGTGTCAAATCATATTAATAGCACTCTATAGTATGCTGAAAAACTTAACACAAATACACCAAAATTCTGTCCTCGAGGCCCATGCCTCAGACCCAGCTGGTCCTGTATTGACCGTTGTTTGACTCATCTTCGTAAAATACTGTTTTTCTTTATTATTCTATTGTTCCCAACCCATTGTTGTTACCCACCACCTCCCACACCAGACCTTAAACCCTACCGCCTGGCTCAGTCTGGTCCAACTCTGCCTGGAGATGCTGGTTTATTTCTGTGTCACCAATTTCTACTCTAGATATTGGTCTCTTTTTCTTTCCTACAATAATTATAATAGCAATAAGTATATTATTATAATTATGAGTACATTGTGAGTATTTCTTCTTTCCGTTTCACTAACAGAATGAATTTAAGTGAAAGGAAAGGAATATATAATACAACAATAATAACTTGGGAGGCGGATGTGGCTCAAATGGTTGGGCGTCCGTCTGCCATATGGAGGGAACTGGGTTCGATCCCCGGGACCTCCTGGTAAAATTAAAAAATATATATATATAGAGAGAGAAGGTGCATGGGCTGCCAGGCTCTGTGTGCCAGTGTGCCGCCAGGCCCCGGGAGCCATGCAGCAAGATGATGACGTAACAGGAGAGAGACGCAGGGGAGAGTCAAGACAAGATGCTCCGAAAGCTCCAAAAACCAGGAACCGAGGTGGCGCAGGTGGCAGAACACTTCTCTCCTACATCGGAGGTCTCCAGGATCGAATCCTGGTGAAGACCGGGTGAGAAGAGATGGCAGGAAACACACAGAGAATTGCCCAGCGAATGGGCACACAAAAAAACAGCAAAATAGGGAAGAGGGGGTTTAAAATGGATAAAGTAAATAAAATAAATCTTAAAAAATAATAATAATAATAACTTAATAACAACAGCTAATATTTTAGGCCATCGCTGTACTAAAATCATTGTCTCATTTAATCTTTAGAACTGTATCAGAAGAAAGCAATATCCTCATTTTACATGTGGAGAAACTAAGGTACAAATTAAGAAACTTGCTCTAAAGTTATGCTGCTGTTAAATGACAGAACTGGAATTCAAACTCATGTCTGTTTATGTCCAAAGCCTGTGCTTTTAACCACCATGCCATACTGAGCCTCAGGTAAGCAAGACTGGAGACAATGAATGACTTATAAAGGCAAAGTAATTGAGGTTTCTCCTTTCTTCATGTGTACCAAATGAACTTACCAGCGCTCTTTTAGTTGTGGAGCGGGCTGGAGGATTTGCCTGGAACCACAACTGCTAGGGGGCTTGCTCTCTGGCTCCTCCACTGACTGCTGCAGATGGTCAGAAACGGGGATGATACCCCAAAAGGGAAAGGCTCTGAAAGGTAGCTTTCTTTGGCTTTTCAGCCTTTTTCATTATGTAAAGATTTATGAACGTGAATAAAGAATAACACAACAAACGTTCATGTATCTGATGCCCAATTGAAGATCTATAAAACTGAATTGGTTTCTAAATTTGACCTTCCTTTGTCCTTTTTTAGATCCTTTGGTTCCTATGACTTTTTGGGGAAAAAAAAAGATTCCCTTTTACGTAATAAGATGCCAATACTATTATTGCCACCTAAAAAAATAGCACTAATTCCTTAATAAAATCAAGAATCCAGTCAATGTTCAAATTTTCCCATTTTTCTCATTGTTTTAAAAACAATTGATTTGTTCAAAGTAGAAGCCAAGAAAAGTGTACATACTGCATTTAGTTAATGTATTTCTTAAGTGGTTTTTAATTTTTAAGTTCCCCTTCCTTCCTTTTTAATTTTTAATTTTAATTTTTTTGTTTGTAGTTTATTTGTTGAAGGAATAGTCACCTGTTCTATAGAGTTTCCCACATTCTGGATTTTTTTAGTGGCTTTTGATGTAACTTCATTGACCTATTCTTTCTGTAGTTGTTAACTTATCCTTTAATCTACCAGTCTCTACAAGAGATTCCAAGTTATTCAGGCTTCCATAAATAGAAAGGATTCATTGGCCCATGTAGCTCTTGGTCTGCTCCCAAGGTCATTTCTGAGTCTTCCAAAATGCCTTAAGTGGCAGGGAATGACATTGTCAACAGCAGAACATCTCTATTTAAAAACCTTTTGCTTCAGAAGGAATTTTAAAACTTCTCTTTGGCAAGGTGTTTTCATGTTCTGTAGAGTTAGGGGAAAGAATTGGGAAGAGAATAAGTGCTCTTGTTGCTTGTTGCTTTAAAGATTTCTGAGACTCAGTGCCAGAACTTTCTTGGGAAATTATTGTCTAACAGTTCAGATCTGCTTAGGGGGAAACATCTGAGAATGGCTGGGGGATCAGGTAAGAGGTGAATGAGTTTACATTAAAACTAGACTTTTGTTGGTACCTGTTGGAGTTCTATATTCTTGGGCAACTAACTAGACTGAGGATCATAATGATTTTTCATTACCTGTGTAGATATTTTGTGATTATAATATCTGGACATGAAGCAATCCAAATTTGTTTTATTTTTCTTTTTGCTTTGCTGCTTTGAGCTGCTAGTCAACTGTGATTGCTCTGTAGGGTAGTGAGTCAATTTTAAAGTAAAAATGAAAATTATTGAAGGGTGGAGCTGTGTTTGGATTTACTTATTTAATGACCGAACCCAGGACCTCCCATGTGGGAGGCAGGAGCTCAACCTCTTGAGCCACATCCACTCCCCTGCATATACTTTTTTTCTTTCTATCATCTTTTTGGTGCGTCACTTTGCTACTCGGGGGCCTGTGCCTCTCCATGCCTCACAGGTCTAGGACGCCTTTTTTCTTTTTTTTTTTTTTCACCAGGAAGTTCTGGGATCGAACCCGGAACCTCCATATGATAAACGGGAGCTTAATTGCTTGCTCCACAGCTGCTTCCCCATATACTTTTATTATGAAGGCTAATTGGTTATTTTAAGTAAGAGGTTTGCCGTGATTAAAGACATTGGTAACCATAAATTCATTAAAGTTTTTGGATTGGATTTTACCAGTATGTTCAAACTTTATGATTGTATTCCGAGGTAGGAGTCAGGCTTGGTCAATATTCTCTTGTGGTGACTCCAAATGCCTAAAAATTAAAATATAATTATCATTCACAATAAAAGTGTTTATCAGAAGGTGATTTTTTTAGTTTACTGATTGTTTTTCCTTGCAGTGATTAGTTCACAGTAAAAATAAGCACTTCATATTCACACCTAATCACGGGTAGCAACATAAATAAATGAGATTACTTGAAGAGCAGCCTGTAGATGTAATTGTATATGTATTGTAAAGCCATATTATACTTTGTATTTAATGAGAACAGTTACTCTAGTATGTCCCAGTTCTGTGTTTGCTTGTGGTGTTTTCCCCTTGGCAGAGTTAACAATAAGTGCAAGGGTCCATTTGACTTCGGAGAACTGTCTGTAGTTTGATGAGGCTAGAGTTCAGGGTATGTGGTGGGTGGAGAGTGTTAGGAAATGAGGCTGGACTTGTGGGCAGGGACCAGATCATGATGAGCTTTGTTCAGTCTGTAAAGGAGTTTTAGATAATTCCTCCAAGTGATGGGGAGCTCTCGAGGAACTTCAGGCAGAGGAGAATTATGAGATTTTGTTTTTAAAAAGATAATCCTAGCTGCAGTGTAGAAAATAGCACAGTGAGAAGTGAGACTAGTGGGTAACCATTTAGGAAGCTATTGCAGTGCCAAAGAAAGAGAACCTAAATTAGGACAGCATCAATCTCAAATTAGTAAATTTCCAGCCCCAAAGAACAATTTTTAAAAGGTTGATACACTTAAAGGATTTAATAGTAGTGCCAGAGTTTTTCTTAGAAGAAGAGTATGTTTTTAAGAAGAGTAAATAAATTAATTTCGTAGTCCCCTGGAAGGCATTTGGCAAAGGTTTTCTTGGCCCATATGCAGGGATCTTGTTTGTACACTGCTGCCAAATCTTTGTGGGTCTGTTGTGAATACACAGCTTATTTAGAGATTAGAGTAGATGGGGATGTCAATTGTTTTGTCCTTGTGACCAGTAACCACAAAGAGATACAGTACTCCCTCTTCCTCTCAAGAAGACAGTGGCAGTTTTGAGAAGTTAGCTCCGCCCAGAATTTGCTGCCTCATGGCTGTTATTTATGTTACAATCCGCCCGGGTGATGATGACAGTCCTCTTCCTCCTCCTTCCCTATCATCATCACCTGTCTTCATAGCTAACATTACTTCATAGCTAACATTACTGAGTGCTTACTAAATTTGCCAGGCAGTATATTAAATATTTTGCCTACATTATGGCATTTAATCCTCATACCATCCTATGAAGTGAATTACTATTATTATCCACAGTTACAGAGGAAGAAACTGAGGTTCAGAGGGGTTTAAGTAATTTGCCCAAGGTCACATAGCTTGATAAATGGCAGAGCTAGAAATTGAACCTAATTCTCTCTGATTTCAGAGTCTGAGTTCTTAACTGCCATGTATATACCTATTGCTTAGTACAAATTAGTAGTGAATGTGATTTTCTTCTCTAATTTCCACTTTTATGTAACCCCACTCCCACCCAGTTAAAGTCCACTTAATCAGTGTATTACCTACCCTCTATGGCCAGCTTATAGCAGGTATAAAACACAAGTATAGAACATTGTACTAGAACAGGGAAAATCTTTG
>JAQZBX010101495.1:0-11258 GCA_029593785.1 Cabassous unicinctus
TGGTGATATTATTGGGTTGAACAGTGCAGAGTTGATAGTTGGGCAAATTGGGAAGGGTGGGTTAGAAGGTCCAGGATACTGGGGTGAGGGTTGGGGGAGGGTCCAAGTGAACACTTGGGTTTCTGGGTATGAGGTTGAAAGTACAGAGATGGGAATGCTCTTATGGCAATATGACAAGGAAGAGTGACTGCTTTAGGTTGTTGGTTGCGGGGGGGTCATTCAGGACAGGGTGCACCTGGAGCAGGCTCCTAGGGAGTGTGTGAGTGTTCATTCTGTCATAAATTGTATCAGTGGGTGGAGACCAACATAATGAGAGGGAAGGAGAAGGTCTCCCATATTTGGGAGGACTGATTTGTTCAGAAATAGGTGGGAGCCTCTCAAGAGCAATGGCAGTTTCTAATAGGGGAGGACAAACCAATGTGCCAAGACTTCTTGTTGCAAGTAACTATGAATCTTGTCATCCAACAAGTCAAGCAAGGAGGTCATCTTGGGTCCGGAGAGAATGGGGTGGGAGGAATAGAATAGATCAAATGGGGTATTTAGTGGTCAGTGGAAATGTTCTTTATTACCATACAGTGATGGACACAGGACATGGTAATATCATCAAAATTTATAAAAGTATACAGTCTAAAATGTAAACTATATTGTAAACCTTTGACAATGTTTAGTAGGTATGTTTCACTATTTGTATAGCAGTTATAACAATGCTACCATCCACATATGAAAAGGTATTAATATGGTGGGAGGAAAGAGGGCAGATGTTGGGTATATGAGAGTCTCCAATATTCTGTGTGTGAGTTTGCTTTGACCTAAAACTTCTTTGAAAACAAAATAAACAACAGTGAGACACTAGGGAATGAGAGGGGAAAGGTGTCACAGTCCAGACTGGACACCAGATATTGTGGTGATGGAAGGCAAAAGGTCAACAAAAATTTTTTTAAATTTTTTCTTTGTTTAAATATGCCAGTCTTTTAATTTTATTTTAATTTCAGCTTTTTAAATTTTTCTGTATTTTATCTCTGAAATTTAAAC
This sequence comes from Cabassous unicinctus, assembly GCA_029593785.1. Lineage (NCBI taxonomy): Eukaryota > Metazoa > Chordata > Mammalia > Cingulata > Chlamyphoridae > Cabassous > Cabassous unicinctus. The sequence goes on from JAQZBX010101495.1 coordinate 1,033, forward strand.
TTATCACTATTATTTCATTTTCCATTAATTGTAGCCAGCTATTGTAATGGCTTCATTTTTTAAGAAGCTTTGGATCTCAGAAAGTTTACAACTATGGTGGGGAATGATCTTTGGTGTGGGGTTCAGGGATGGAGGAAGCATGGGAGGAATTTCACCTGAGCATGAATATAAGGTATATAAAAATGTTCAAAAGTTCACATGCCATTGACACAGTGGGTGGAGAATCACTCAATCAATGAGAGAATACTGAATTCCCATCCTGAAGAGCTATTCCACATTCTCTAAGGGAGCACCAACAGTCCCCCAAGTGCAGGGGCAGTGACTCATGAAGGAAGATGGGCCCTTGATATTGATGACTAGCCTTATCAGCCTTTGCTCTTGAAATTGACACTTAGCCTATTATTCTGGGGTGCCTAAGGGTTTCCTCCTGAGAGCCTCCTTTTTTTTCAAATGTGGCCTCTCTCTAAGCCAAACTGAGTATATGAATGCATTACCTTCCTCCCAGTGTGGGATATGACTCTTGGGAATGAGCCTCCCTGGCACTGAGGGATTGCTCCCAATTGCCAACTGACAATGCAACTGGGAAAAGACCTTGAATAAAAGGGGGAAATGTAAAAACAAATGACTTTATATGGCTAAGAGGGTTCAAAATGCGTCTAGCGCTCATCCCAGAGGTAATGCTTAGGCACATCTCAGTAGGATCTCATAGAATTCTGAAGTGGGTTTCACCCCAAATAGTGGGGCTTCTGAAGACTCTGGAGACACCCAGGTCCTATGTCAGGGCAGATAGCTCCAGAATTTGGTGCCTTGCCAGTAGGCCCTAATTTGGAGTTTGTGCTCCTATGAGTGACAGTGCTGGACTCAACTATGTCTTTGTTGCACATGGCTTATCTGTCCCTTCTCTTCAAACCTATTCTTGGTGCTGGACTTTGTAGGTGTATGTCCAGAGTCTTGAGTCTTTGGGGTGTCCATATGCCAGCTGGGCAGCTCATTGGACTCACCCAGGAGAACAGGCAGGGAGATAATGATGAACAATGGCCAACCCAGGGAATGGAGAAAGTCTGCAGCTGCAGGCAGGATAATCTCATCCATCTTCCCCATGGAATATAAGCCCCCTTTTAATTGGAGGTGGAGTGGACATCACCATCACAGACTCCTCAGGATAGGGGGAAGTGATTTGGACTAGAGCGGACTTACTGGTATTCTACTATAGACATACTGTGATCCAAGCAATGGAAGAAATTACAACATTGATGTGGAGCCAGTGGCCACTGGAGGCTATGGGGGTAGGGAGAGGGAAAAGCAGTAGAAATGCAGGGGCTTTTTCAGGTCTTGGGAATTGTCCTGAGTGACATTGCAATGATAGATAAAGGACATTTTATATGATCATATAACATCAGAACTGTGTGGGAGAGAGTGTGGTCTACAATGTGACTATGGTCCATGCTTAATGGCAAAGCCCCAGGATGTGTTTTTCAGTTGCTATTAATGTGCCACACTAATGACGGGTGTTTCTGTGGAAGGTTTTGGTAAGTGTGGCAGGTGGGGCATATGGGTATCCCTATATTTTTGTATAACATTTATGTAGTCTAAGTATCTTTTAAAAAATAATTTAAAAAATTAAAATAAAGTCACATATTGGAAGATTACATTTATATAAAATTCTGTGCATGACAAAATTATAGAGATGGAAAACAAATTAGTGTTTTCCAGGGTTAGGAATGATGAAGATTAGGGTGGGTATCTAAGCGAAGTGGTATGAGGCAAAGACTGAATAATTATGTACCTTGATGTCATAGTGGTTAAACAAACTGACACCTGTGGGAAAAATGGTAAAGGAAAAATAAGTGTGCATATTGTTCCAATTTCAATTTCCTTGCTTTGATATTGGACTATAGTCATATCTGATGTTACTATTAGTGGAAACAGGGTAAAGGGTATATGGGACATCACAGTATACTATCTTTGCAAACTCTTGTGAATCAAAAATTATTCCAAAATAATAATTTAAAAAAAGAAAAAAAAAGTTTTTGTTTTTTTTAATGGAATCACACTCTGTGATTTTTTACTATAGGACTTAATAATGTTAAGATTGCCATACTACTAAATTGATCTACAAATTAAATGCAATCCTTACTGAAATTCCAGAAGTCTTTCCTGAACAAATGGAAAAATTGATACTCAAATTAATATAGAGCTGAGTGTGGCCTCCAATAGCCAAAATACTTTTGAAAATGAGGGAAAAAGTGTATTCATGCTTCATGATTTCAAAAGTTACGATAATGTACAGTTAATAAAACAATGTAACATGAGCAATGGCATCAATGTATAGACCAATGGAATAGAATTGAGGGTTGAGATGTAAACCATGACATCTAGGGTCAATGGATTTTCACAAGAGTGCCATATCCATTTTATGGAGATAGAATTGTCTCTTCAGCAAATGATGCTGTAATAACAAAATACACATGAAAAAGAATGACTTTGGATACTTACATCTAACCAGGAAAAGTTAATTAAAAATTTATCAATGACCAAAATATATGATCTCTGCATGACCATTCTTACAAGATATGTAAGGAAATATCTCCAGGAATTTTTAATAGGCAATAGATTCATAGGTTTTTATGCCAAAAGCAGAAACAACAAAGAAAGAAGAAGTTAATTGGAGTTCATCAAAATAAAAATTTTGTGCTTCAAAAGACATTACCAAGAAAGTGAAAAGGCAAAGTCCAGGGTGAGCAGCAATATTTGGAAAACATATATCAGAGAAGTGTTTAATATTCAGAATATATAATTAATTCCTACAAGTAATAACATAAATACAAATTTCAATGAAAAACTGGAAAAAGATTTGAGTAGACATTTCTCAAAAGGACATTTACAAATGATTAATAAGCACATGCAGTGATGTTCAAATCATTAGAAATTAGAAAAAATGTTCATCAAAACTATAATGTGATTCTACTCCACCCCACTAAGGTGGCTTTTCTTTATAAAACAAGCTGGAAGATGATGTCAGATTAAGCAGGCAGGGCTCAACTCTCCATTAAAACAATGGAGAAAGAGACAAAAACTGTCAGAGGGACAAACTTTAGGGGCCAGCAGACCAGCACAGTGCTTCACAACTTCCAGAAGGGTGAGAAATAGAGAGATGAAGAACCTGAAACAACAAGCATGAGTTACCAAACTCCGTCAGAGACTTGGAGCAGTTCGCCTTGCTCACCCACAAGATATTAACCTGGGTTAAACGTCTTTGCTCACTGCAGCTGACTGAGAGAAGAACAGACATCTTCCTCCCAGTCAGCTATTACAAGAGAAAAGAGATATGTACTTGGGTGGCTGTACTTCAGTGAATTTGGCCAGCAGACACTGCTTTGAATCTTCCTCTGGCCTGAGAAAAACACTGGAAAACAGATATTGAAAGAAACATTTCTGTGGAAAGGTACACCAAGTAGCACTGTCTGCTGTCTGATCTGGAAATTGCATGGAAAAACCTGCTTTTGGTTCTCTGTGTATTCTAACTCCTGGGAGAAAATCTGCACTTCAATAGTGAGTTCCTAGCATGTTTTTTTTTTTTTTCATATATATTTTAAAAGATACTTAGATTACATAAATATTACACAAAAATTACAAGGATTCCCATGATCTCAGCCTCCCATACCTCCCATAACTTCTCACATAAACATCTGTCATTAGTGTGGCACATCACTTGCAATGGATATACACATCCTGGGGCTTTGCCACTAAGCAGACCACAGTTCACATCATAGACCAAACTCTCTCCCACACAGTTCTCGATGGTATACGCTGATGTAAAATGGCCTATATGCATCACCACAACGTCATTCAGGACAATCCCCAAGTCCTGAAAAAGCCCCTGTATTACAACTGTGCTTCCCTTCCCCACCCTGAAAGCGTCTAGTGGCCACTGGCTTCACCTCATTGTTATAATTTATTCCATTGCTTGAATCCCAATATGTCTACAACAGAACACCACCAAGTCCACTCTAGTCCATAGCTCTTTCCCCAATCCTGAGGGGACTGGAATGGTGATGTCCACTCCATCTCCAAGTGAGAGTGGGCTTATATCCCATAGATACAGTGGAGGGGATTATCCTGCCTTCATCAGCAGGCTCTCTCCATTCCCTGGGATGGCCATTGTGCATCATCATCGTTTCCTCACCAAGTGACTTGGGTGAGTCTTTTGGGCTGTAGAGTAGGAGTTGCAGCTCCACCAAGATTCCAGTCATGGCTGGCATATAGGCAGGCCAGAGCCCCCAGTCTCTGGAAGTACACCTACAAACCCCAGCTTCACATATAGGTTTGAATAGAAGGGACTGATGGACTATGTGCTGGGAGGACTTATTTGAGTCCAACTCTGTCACTCTCAGGAGCACAGATTCCAACGTATAGCCCACTGATAAGGCGTCAATCTCTGGGGCTATTCCCCCTTATATAGGACCTGGGGTGTCTCCAGAGCCCTCAAGAGTCCATCTGTGTGGGGTAATATCCACTTTGGTGTTATATGAGATCCTACTGAGGTGTGCATAAGCGTTACCTCTGGGGTGACCTCCTGAGTTTCTATGAAGTCACCTTGCTACATGAACTCATTTGTCTTTGCCTTTTCCCCTTTTCATTCAAGGATTTTTACCAGTCATGTTTCCAGTTGGCATATGGAATTAGTCCCTCATTTCCAGGGAGGCTCATCCCCAGGAGCCATGTCCCACGTTGGGGGGAAGGTAATGCATTCATATGCTAAGTTTGGCTTAGAGAGAGGCCACATTTGAGCAACAAAGAGGCTCTCAGGTGGCAACTCTTAGGCACCCCATAACAGTAGGCCAAGTTTCAATTACAAGAGCATAGACTCATAAGGCCAGTAATCAATAACAAGAACCCAACAGTGGGCCATCCTCTTTTGCCAGACACTGCTGCTGCACTCAGGGGACTGTTGCTGCTCCCTTGGAGAATGTGGCAGAGCTCTCCAGGCTGGGATTTCAGTATTTCATCATTTATTGAGTGGTTGTCTACCCACCATGACCATGCCTCATCCCTTGGTCATTTGAACAATTTTATATATCTTTCATGTATATTCAGATGTACATACTCCCCTGAATCCCCCATCCCAGACATCCCCAACCAATGATCCTCTGCAGCCCCCATTGTAACCCTTCTGTGACCTAAAACTTCCTTGAAGATGAAGCCCATATAATAACCAAATATTTTTTGGTATGCATCTATTAAAAATGCAAATGCTCCTAAAATTATCAACTAATATTTAGGATTTTGACTTTGGTATCATTTTAGTAGTACTTCCACTATTTTCATTTCATGTAACTAAAATATCACTTAATTGTCCACATTTCCATTAATAATTTGCCAGGTTGAATGTTTCAGTGCAATGAACATCAATAGCATCAGATAGCTAGAAATAATAGGCAAAAAGATTCTGTGATCCACATTCCTCATCAAATCACTGAATACAAAATGCATTTCTTCTAGCTCTCCCTATTCTTTGTTGAAACTTGGGATGAAATTTTGGGGAGTTGTATTTGGACACCAAGCAGTCTAAATGTAAATACCAGGTGTTCAGGGAATATAAGGAAATGTCAGCTGTCCAGCACCAGAAGAACACACCTTGTCTCAAATCACCATTAACTCTCTTTACTAAACTTACTCAGGTTCACTCTCCCTCATTCTTTTAAGTGTTGAACTCTTTGCTTACTGTCACTCTAACACAGCTACTTATATGAGTTTTATTGATTTTTCTGCATCTTATGTAGTACCTCCAGGACCTTGGCTTCTCAGTTTATTGTCTTCCATGAATGTAATTTTATTTTATTCCTCCATAACTCAGGTCACTTAGTAGATGAAATTAAATCATCCACTAAACCTGATTTAAAAATTCATTTCTTCTGGCAGTCTCAATTTCAAGTAAGTTTTCATCATCACTCCCTAATATTTCATCTAAGTCTATCTAGTTCTTCTGATTCCAATGATTCTTCCATTCATTTGGATTTGTACTCCATTAATCACACCATCTGTTCCCTCTCATCTACCTTGCCAAGTCATCAATCACCTTCTGATACAGCTCTGACTCCTTGATCAATCATTACATTCAATCCTTTGCATGACCTATACACTCACTTGTCCAATTTTACCTTTATCATTCTGCTGGTCAACTCCCAACTCTGGCAAAATCCAAATACCAGCCTGCTTTAATTTTGCACCCACTTAACTGAATGTGTCTGGAAGGAATAATATAACCAAGTTGACCAGCTTCATCTAAAATCATGATTGATTCTTCATTATACCATGCAATTCTATTTAATATCTCTAGTTTATTCAGCCCTGTATTAATAGGCCAATGTGGTGCTGATGCAAATTACCAAAAATCTGTTGGTTTATAAATAAATGGTATTTATAAATATCATTATAAATAAAAGGTATTTACTTGGGGTAAAACCTTACAGTTACCAGTCCCTAAAGAGTCCATCTCAAAGTACCGTAAGAGTTATTTTCTATCACAAAGTCTGTTTCCACATGTTGATGCAAGATAGCAGGCAGTGTCTGTGAGGGTTCAGCCTTCCTCTTCAAGTTCCATGGTCCCATATTCCTCTAATCTCAGCTGTAGTCTGGCATAATGTTCATCTTTCTCCCCAGGTCTTATTTCTTTTCAAGCTGAGCTGCTCTTTTCTCTTCACAAGGTCAGCTGTAGACTATCAGGCTCATCTCTCTTCCCAGGATCATGTTTACTGGAGCCTTCTGTCTTTCCTCACATATCTGCTTCCCTGTGTGTCTACTTCTCTGTATGAGTCTCTTTTATCTCCACAAGGGGTGAGGACTAAACCTTGCATTCCCTAATGACAAGGTCAATTCAAATCCCTAATTTGGATTTAATAAAATAAAACTGAAATCTCTGAATTTGATAAAATCAAAAGGATATCATGGGGGAGAAGCACCAAGATGATTGCAATTTAACTGGGCACTCACCATCTCTCTCACAAAAATTGGCAGTTTAGGGGTTAGATCCTGCCCATGTCAGCTGTTTTGGAAACCCAGGGTGGGTGGGCAGGGGCTTTGGGGCATTGATCTGGAGGGAGCTAGATGAATAGATAAATTGCTCAATGTAAAACTGTGAGTTTCTGTTCCCTGTGGCTGAAAACTGCAGAGAGCTAAGCCATACCCTCAAGGCAAAAAGCCACTGTGAGCCCGGACTCTGGCCACCCAGTGGGAGCAAGAGATCTCTGAGAGTGGGAGGGTTCTGGTGGAGGGTGGAGAGCAGTTTCCTTTTTGTGGGTTTGGTCTTGGACCCCCTTTGAACTTTGGGGAGCATACCAACCAGCTCAAGATGGCACCAGGAAGAGAAGTGAGGTAAATCTGTTTAGGCAGCCTGATTTACCTAACGATCTAGGGAGAGAGTAACTTGGCCTAGGAGAAGGTAGTGTCAGGCAATTGATTAGTCTTGTGCTGAAAACTATCAAAATTTCAACTCCCCTAAGGGAGGAGGGTAATTAGCTACCAATAGCCTATTTAGAGTCCCTTGGGAAGAGGGGGTCATCTGGAAGATGGTTGAGAGTCATTTCTCTGTGGTGACTTCACTCACCAAGGTTCCATTTGAATTTCTTTTTTTTTAAATTTTAATCTTTTAAAAGATGCTTAGATTACATAAATGTTACACAAAAATTACAGAGATTTCCATGTTCTCCACCTCCCACACCTCCCATAACCTCTCACATAAACATCTTTCATTAGTGTGGTACATCACCTGCAATGCATATGCACATCCTGGGGCTTTGCTACTAAGCGTGGACCATAGTTCACATTGTAGACCACACTCTCTCCCACACAGTTCTGCATGCTATATGCTGATGTAAAATGGCCTATATCTGTCATTGTAATGTCACTCAGGATAATTCCCAAGTCCTGAAAAAGCACCTGTATTACAACTGCTTTTCCCTTCTCTGCCCCAAAAGCATCCAGTGGCCACTGGCTCCACCTCACTGTTGTAATTTCTTCCATTGCTTGAATCACATTATCTCTACAACAGAATACGGAACTCAACCTGACCAGGAGATGTGAGGGAAGATCTGCTCATACATATTATTGCTCCTGCTGCCTTGAGAGAGAAAGCAGTAAGAATAGAAAGGGGTCAGGGACAGACTCTTAAGTATCAGGAATCTACTCAACTGCAAAGAGTCAAACCTTCCTGAAGGAAAGTGACTGGATAGCTTTCCGAAGAGGTAACTGACCCACTATGAAAGTTTAGCTCTGTTGAGGAGTTTCCGCCTTGAATATTCAAGGTCCTTAGTTTGATTTCCTGCTCCTCTTAGAGTAGTGATCCACCAGGATATCAAATACCCAGCTGAGAGATTAGGACAGGGAAAACAGATGTTATTTTTGTATCAGCTTCTGTTTGGTCTGTTATTCTTCCTGAGAAAGGTTACTGATTTTTAAAAATTTAACTTAGTTAACTTGCTAAAATTTGCTTCAAAAAGTGCATAGTTCAGGCTACAGGGTAATTGATTAATGAACACTGGTAGCCTGAGAATCTCCTCAGGGGCCTAAAATGGAGAGCAATTTTTCCTTAGTTTTTGTTTGCTTGCTTGTGTGTTTGCTTGTTTATTTGTTCCCATTTTTTTTTCCTCTTTCTTCCTCAACCCCTTTTATTTTAAAAATTATGTGTTCTTGGCTTGTTTCTTGTTTGCTGTGTTTCCTCATCCTTGATTTCCCCTTTTCTGTTTATACCAATTTGTCTACCAATACAATCTCTTTTCCTTTTTTCATATTTCAAACTTTTGCTTTCTGTTGTTCTTACATTCCACCTTTCTTGGTTTAGTCCTCAATTTTTCTTGTTTTTATTTCTGTCCTATCTATTCACTTTTCTTTCTTTTATTAACTTTTTTTTCTTTGTCTTTTCTTTTCTCCTTCCCTCTCTCCTCAGCATTCTGGACTTTTAATTTTTCAATTTTTTAAAATTCAGTTTCCCATTTCATACTCCACCTTTTTATTCCTATTACTCCACACTGCTTACATGAGATAAATGTTTATTTTTCTAGGCCTTATATGGTTCCTCTTCTAACTCTTACTATTATTATTACTATTATCCTTTTTTTGTTGTTACTTCCTTTACTTTCTCCAGCCCTAATCTTTTTCCTTCTAGGGAACATAGACAACAGCAAGGAAATAGAATAAGAGGAACAAAATCTGAAGGAAAAAACTCACACAACCGAAAATAGCTTAGAGCAGAGAGAGACACTAATCAACTAAATAAAACCATCAAGATAAAAAGATGATGAGACATCAACAAAAAATTACAAACCATACCAAGAAACAGGAAGACATGGCCCAGTCCAATGAACAAACTAAAACCAGGCAGAGATGCAGAACATTGAATAACTAATCAAAGCTGTCTAAAAAAATATGATGGACCAATTAAGGATATTAAGAAGAAACTGGGAGAACGTACTTAAGAAATTGTAAACAAAAATAAAGAGATAACGCATATGATGGTGAAGAATGGAACAATCCAAGAAATCAAAAATATACTGGAAGGACATAGAAGAAGATTTGAACAGACAGAGGACAGGATTAGCAATGTGGAAGAGAGTGCATCTGAAATCAAACCTAACCAGTGTGCCTCCAAATACATGAGGCAAACAACGGAAAAACTAAGTGGAGAAATAGATGACTCTATAATTATAGTTGGAGACTTTAATATCACCATTTACTATCACCATTATCATCATTAGACAGAACATCTATACAGAAAATCAATATAGAAACAAAGGCTTTGAATAATATATTAGAGGATCTGGACCAAATAGACATATAGAGAACATTACACACAAACACAGTGTGATGTACATTGTTCATGAGTGCACATGGCTCATTCTCCAAAATAGACCACATGCTAGGCCACATAAAAATGCTCAATGAACTCAAAAATACTGAAAATATACAAAGTAATTTCTCTGACTACAATGGAATGCAGCTGGAAATCAGTAAGGACAAGAGAACTAGGAAAGGCACAAATGCATGGAAGTTAAACAACACACTCTTAAACAAACAGTGGGTCACAGAGGAAATTTCAAAATAAATCAGTAACTACTTTGAAATAAATGAAATGGCAAGACAACATATGAAAGCCTATGGGATGCAGCAAAATCTGTACTGAAAAGGAAATTCATAGCCATATATATATATATATATATATATATATATAT
>JAQZBX010101496.1:0-10000 GCA_029593785.1 Cabassous unicinctus
AGAGAGAATGTTGAATTAGAAGAATAAGTCTTGAAAAATATCAAAAATGAAACCTGAGAAAAATAATGGAAAATATAGGAGAGTGTAAGAATGATAGAATAATTGAGAATATAATGAGAAGTTACAACATATTTAGATGGGAGTGCTTGAAAGAGACTAAACATAGAATAGTGCAGAAGATATATTTGAAGAAAATCATGCCTAATGATTGTCAAAAATTGATGAGACATTTGTTCATAGACTCAACAAAACACTGGAGGTAAAATCAAAATAAATGCACAGCTAGGCATTTAATTACAAACTTGAAAAGAAATCTTAAAAGTAGATAGAAAATAAGGATAAAACCAGTTTAAAAATAAATATATCTATCTATATATAAGAAAGTCATCTAAGACATACAGTAAAGTGGAAAGGTGGAAAACAATATTCCATGTGTAGGAATTTGATATTATTTATGAATTCCAAAAAGAAATATAACTTGTATTTGTAAACTAGTCTGTTCCTCTGGGCATATTAGATTGTATTAAATTCAGAGATTGGGGTAGATAAATAAATGTAGAAATAATGGCAGTATAAGTGGTGTCTAAAGCCAAGGCACTCCAGTGAGGGAACATGATGCTGAAGAAAAAAGGAGTCCAAGTATTGAGCCCTGACAATACACACTGAGAAACTTTGGAGAAACTGTGAACCCAGTAAAGAGGCAGAGGGGAAACGGCAGTGCTGTCAGATGACTAACAAAAACCCCTGGAGAATGTAGTGAACCAGATACTAACTGATTTCAAAGAGGTGAGAATGTGTCTAATACAGCTGATGGAGTAAATTAAAGAGGAAAATTTGGGGATAATGGTAGTATTCTAAAATTATATCATGGTGAGGGTTACATAACTCTACAGTTACCAAATGATTTATATTTAATTTTACAACTTTTACATGATGTTGATAATACCTCAATAGTTTAAAAATATTCACATTCACCTGTCATATAATTAAGCTTTTCTACTGCCTTGTATTCACCCAAGGAAATGAAAACACATGTTTATAAAAAAGGACTTTTACATGGATATTCATATCTGTATGCATAATGCTCCAAACTTGAAGCAGCAGAACAATCCACAGAGAGGAGAATAGATACACATTTTGTAACATAGTTATTCAGTGCCAAAGAATTCAATGATAAAAGCAGAGAGAAATGCTGATCCACACAGCAGCATTAACAAATTTCAAAAAATTATTTTTAGCCAACAACACATCCACCAAAGAGTATATTTTGTTTTATTTCTTTTTTATGAATTTTGAGAAGTGGAAAAATGATGTGTTGTGATAGAAATCAGAGCAGAGGTTGCATGTGTATGGAGGGGCTTGGGTATACATTGAAGGTACATGAGTTATTTTCTAGATTAGTGGAAATTAATGATTCATATCTTCATAGGTATTTTGGATACTGTGGGGTATGGGGGAGTGAAAAGTTTTTAGAATTTGACATTCAGTTAAGATTGGCACATTTCACTACATTTTAATTTTACATCACTTTAAAAAACAATTTTAAAAGAGAAAGAAAAAAAATCATTAGAATGTAATGGAGACAAGGATATTTTATTTTCTGTCTCCCTTCCTCCACCTTCCCCCAGACCCTCTTACTGATGACCTGTCCAAGCTGCTAGTTGCTGTGTGTTCCAGGTGGAATCCTGGGGAGTTCCCTGTGGTTTGTTGTGCCTGACAGATCCATGGTTACTGGGCAGAGCCCTGTGGGTGGCTACAGTGCCATAGAAGTGCTGTGAACCTAACAACTAACATTGAGCTGATCATTGTGAAGCTGCAAGAGGTGATGATGGAGCTTCTGTGAAATGGTATGAGTCCAGACCTCATATTCCACAGCCTCCACATGTCATCAGCTTATTGTGGGTCTCTTATTGTTGTTCAGATATGTCCAGTCTCTTAGAAACTAGTTTTATTTAAGATGAGAAAAGCAGTTTGCCAATACACTGGCTGTACTGATTGAAGAGAAATGTCAGCTACTTCATAGAATTAGTTTGATTAAAAGTTTTTTCAGAGACTGTGTCATCTTTAAATCCCAGACTAGTTAAGCAGACTTTAAAAATACTCAGCCTTGTAGATAGCTACAAAAAGGGAAAAAGAATGAATGAGATGATGATGAGATTAACTTCACTGGCCCATAAACTAAAGAAAGAGAGAACATAAGGCTCCAAACTAGAAGAGGTGATAATGGAGATGCTAGATACACTGAAGTCTCTCAAAGTGGTCATGAGAATCACCACAGCACAAGGGATTTTCCAAATAGCATGAGGCTCCCATCCAACCTTTGATGGCCTTTCCCCAAGGGGTGGGTCTGGGCATTAAAACTGTGCTGTCCCCTTCCCTCCACTCAGGCCTCCAGAGCCTCCAGGCTGCGTTCACTCACCCAGCCCCCCTCTGAAGGTCCTGGAGGCCAGTGGAGACAAAGGGGTCCTCTCCATTGTTTGGAATTCCTCCATCTTCTCATCCTGGACAAAGCCATGCTCAATTCCTTCTTTTAGATGACCCGACTATCAACTTCTAGAAGAACGAGGAAATGTGAGATTTTCTTTCTTATCAAAGAAAGTTTGAATTATCTCCCTGTAGTCAAAGAAAGTCCTACTATTTAAAAGTTTACTCAAATTGAAACTTGATCATACTACAAATCCCAAAACAATATTTTCTGTTTTATTTATAGCTTATTTATATCTTAATTGAACTTAAGTGATCTAATTTTTATTCTATCCATATATAATAAAACTTTCATATAACATATTTATATATAATCTGTTTATCCATAAGAGACATTTAAATATCAGCAACAATAATTTTTGGCATAGTTGAATAATTCCTAATAGTCACCACTCCTAAATAAACTCAACTTAATTTTTTTAACAAGTATGTATTAGTTTTGGTGTAAACTCTATCCTTAGAAAGAAATTTATATCATTTAATATTTATATTCTAAAATAAGAAAGGTTAAAAAATAAAATTGGCAAGTTCACACGTAGATGATTTTTTCTCTGCCATGTGCTGCACTGAGAGTTTTCTGACCATGAAGAAACCTTTCTTGAAAAATTTGTAGAAATCTTCACATCACACCCCTCATGCCTCTCCCTCACCTTTTGACACACCTCACAGGAAAGCTGAGAGATCAGCAGGAATTTCTCTCCCATAGAAATAGCTGGCATCCCCAGAATTAGTCGTTTCAATCAGAAATAGCACTCCCTCTTTAGACAATGAGCACGAACTGGGGATTTTTAGTGACGGTAGAAGGAAATCAGGAAGTGACACTTTGGAGAGGTTGGGTGGGGAAATAAGACAAAGGACAGAAAAATCATTATAAGAAGGTAAATGATTTCTGCTCAAATAGAGCTTGCAGTCCTCATGGAGCTGATATTTGGAGGGGGTAGATACTGAACAGGGAAATTATACAGAGCAGAGGATGCCATGTAAGGAAAAAGTAAAGGAGAAGAATGCACAGGGAAAGGAAGTAGTGATGGGGGGCTTGGGAGGAGAGGTCAGGGAATCCCCTGTAAAAAGCAGACACCTGAGCAGTGAACCAACCTGGGCCTAAGCACTGTAGGATGAAGGCACAGGACAGGTGATGGCTATGAAGGGGGTGTGAGAGGGGTTTGTTTGAGGATGAGCCAGAGGCTTGAGAAGACAAAATGCAGTGAGTGAATTGTGGCCAGAGGGGTGGGGGTAAAAGCTGTCACCAGGGTAAAGTTTAATTTTAATTTAAGAGAACAGTGGCTGTGATGAGTTTTCTGTTGTACTTCTTTCTTCCACCTCTTTTATTTGGTCTCTAATTTTTCTGGTTTGTATTTCTCCCTCTCTCTCTTTTTCTCCATATACTTTCTATTTTTCACTTTCTTCTTTCTCTTTTCTATGTTTTCTTTTCCTCTCTTCTCACCAATCCAGCATTTTATTTCATTCTATATATTTCTTTCTCTATTCCGTTTCTTGTTTCTTGTTTCATTGTCTCATTTCCACTTTCCTAATCTTATTCTCCTGTGCTTCTTACTTGTGTTAATTTTTCAATTTCCTGGGTCTTGTATGTTTGCTCTCCTGCTTCTTACTAGTAGTATTACTATTATTCTTTTTGTCTTCCTATCTCTTTCCTTTTATCTGGTCCTAATTTTTTTCTTTCAAAGGAACATGGGCAGATCTCTCTCACAAAAAACAGCTGAGTGGGGGCAAGATCCTGACTGAGTGAGCTATTTTGGGAACCCACAGAGTAGGGGGCTTCAGGGCATCAATCTGGAGGGAGCTGGATGAAGAGATAAATTCCTCAAGGTGCTGCTGGCTTGATTCTTGATTACTGTGTTTCCTCTTCCTTGATTTCCCCTTTTCTGTGTATACTGATTTTGTATACCATGGCTATCTCTTTTTGTTCCCTCATCAGTCTATCTTCTGCTCTCTGTTGCTGTTCTTACATTTCACCTATCTTTGTTTAATCCCCATTTTTCTGGGTTTTATTTCTACCTCATCTATGCTGTTTTCTTTCTTTTATTAGTTTTTTGTTTTTCTTTTTGTCTTGTCTTTTCTCTTTCCCTCTCTCCTCATCATACTGGCCATTTAATTCAGTCTATATATTTTTCTCTATATTGTTTCCCATTTCATTGTTGGTACCCCACTTTTCTTTCCTATTACTTTACACTGCTTGCATGAGTTAAATATTCATTTTCCAAGGTCTTAAACTGTTCCCCTTCTAACAATTACTATTATTATTACCATTATCCTTTCATTTTTCTTGCCTCTTTCACTTTCTCTGGCCTTATTATTTCCTCCAAGGGAACAAAAACAACAGCAATGATATAGCATAAGAACAATGTATCATAGAGGAAACTTAACACACTCACAAAAACAGCAATAAAATAAAACCATAGAGTAAAGAGAGAAGCTAATGAATTGAATATACACATCAAGATAAAAAAATGGCCAGAGTGCAACAAAATATTGCAAACAATACTAAGACACAGGAAGACATGGCCCAGTCCAATGAAAAAACTAAAAATCAGGGAAAGGTGCAAAACATGGAACAACTAATCAAAGCTGTCCAAAAAATTTCATCGACCAACTTAATGAAGGGAATGCAGGGATTAAGGATATTAAGAAGACACTGGAAGAACATACTGAAGAAATTGTAAATATATATCAAAAGATAACAGATGTGATGGTTAGGAATGGCACAATCCAAGAAATCAAAAAGACACTGGAAGCACAGAACAACAGATTTGAATAGGCAGAGGAAAGAATTAGTGATGTGGAAGACAGTATATCTGAAATCAAACAGATAGTAGAAAAGATTGATAAAAAGAAAAATCGAGCAGGAACTTAGGGATTTGAATGAAAACTCAAAATGCACAAAAATACACATTATAAGCATCCCAAAAGGAGAAGAGAAGGGAAAGGGTACAGAAAGAATGTTGGAGGAAATAATGGCTGAGAACTTCCCAACCATATTGAGGAAGATGGATGTATAAGTCCAGAAAGTACAGCAAACCCCAAACAGTATAAATCCCAACAGGCCTACTCCAAGACATACTCACCAAACTGTCAATGCCCAAGACAAAGAGAAAATACTGAAAGCATCAAGAAAAAAGAGAACCATCACACACATGAGAAGCTCAATAAGATTAAGTGCTGATTTCTCATCTGTAACCATGAAGGCAAGAAGGCAGTGATGTGACATAGTTAAGGTACTAAAAGAAAAATACTTCCAGCAAAGTATTTTTCTATCCAGCAAAGCTGGCATTCAAAAATGATGGAGAGCTCAAAATATTTACAAATAAACAGAAATTAAGAAAGTATGCCAATAAGAAATCTGCCATTCAAGAAATACTAAAGGGAGTTCTGCAGCTTGAAAGGAAAAAACATGAGAGAAAGAGCTGGAGGAGAGTGTAAGAACAACTAAAACAATAAAAAAGAGAAATAAAAACAACATATGACATACATAAACCCAAAGAAAATATGGCTAATGTAAGTAATTCTTTGAAAGTAATAACACTGGATGTTATTGGATTAAACTCACCAGTCAAGAGACACAGATTGGCAGAAGGTTTAGGGAATATGACCCATCTATATGTTGTCTACAAGAAACCCACCTTAGACCCAGGGATTCAAGGAGGCTGAAAGTAAATGGGTGGAAAACAATCTTACAAACAAAGAATAACCAAAAACGGGTGGGACTAGCTATACTAATATCGGTCAAAATAGACTTTAAATGTAAAACTATTGTAAGATACAATGATGGATACTATATATTAGTGAAAGGGGTAATCTTTCAAGAAGGAAGAACAATCATAAACATTTGTGCACCTAACATGGCGCCTCAAAATATATGAAGCAAACACTGGAAAAACTAAGTGGAGAAATAGATTCCTCTACAATTATAGTAGGGGACTTAATACACCATTATCACCATTAGACAGAACACCTCAACAAAGAATCAATAAAGAAACAAAGACTTCGGTTAATACATTAGAGGATCTGGACCTAATAGACATATACAGAACACTACACCCAAATACAGTGGGATACACATTCTTCTTGAGTTCACATGGATCATATTCCAATATAGACGACATGCTAGGCCACAAAAAAAATCTCAATGAATTCAGAAAGATTGTATCTTTTTACTTTCTTGATAACGTCTTTTGAGATGCAAATTCAGAAAGATTGAGAAATTGGCCATACTTATATAACCTAAGCAAAAATTTACCCAGTAAGGTTTTAAGTTTTTAAACTTTATGTTCTTTTTGAATATAAGTCCTGATTTTCAAAATCTATTTACTTGAACAAAATATGTTTCATTTTAGTTACTTAGATTTAATATCTTTCATTAAAAATCATTTTTTCCTAAGCCCAGTATATGTGCTACAGCTGAGCAAACCTGAAAACCTGAAAATATCACTTTGCATTTTTCTTTCATGGAATTTGTTTGAAGGTAAGTTGTAATCTTTTTGAGGGTCAGAGCTGAAGAAAAAAGGGAAGCCCCAAGGGCTGCTCATGTGTAGATAGCTTTAAATGGAATATTTTTAAATGATGGCAGATAAGTACTTAAAAGTATGCTGAGCAATTAAGAGGTGTTTTAGGTAAATGCAACAGAAACAGAAGGAGACCTGGTTGCCTTATGCCTTTATTCTAACATGGAATAAAGTCCCACTGCATATCCTGTCTACACCATAAGTGGAGGGAAATAAATCCTTATCTTTCATGCTGTGAGGTATCCTTTGGATATTCTGTGATAATGGACAAGCCTTTCTGTTTTATTTTATTTAGTTTAGCATTTTTCTCTGAAGTATGTTTTTAAAGATTTTATAAGAGCTGTTTTCAGTGTGTAAATTACTGCTATTGTTTCCTTCTCTTTAAAAATGAATCTTGTACTGTATCTTATCATGTCCATAACATATGTTAAGACTCAAAACAATTTTATTCTTAGAGTCATGTGATCAACCTGTATATGTCATATATAAACATTTTACATGTATCAGTTAGTTTTTAAACTCATTTGCTAATGCTATAAAATTCCCTGTCTTTACCACAGTTTCTTGCATTGGATGGTATATATACTAAAGCAAAATGTTTTCATGAGTTTCTTATATCTTGTCTATGGGGAAAATGGGTTAGGGAAAAAATATATAATTGTAAAAAAGAGTTCACACTATACTTTTTTGCTTGGATATTAGTTGAACACAAATATGTTGATTAACTGTATACTTAAAATAAAGGTACAGGTATTTTTTTATCTACTAACCTTTTTTGTGTGTTTGGGAAAGAGAAATATTTGAGGTCTTTTATTGGAGTGGCATTTAAAAAAAATAAAATTAGCTTAATATACACAGACTGTAAGAGTAAGGGAAGTGGAAGCAGAAATCCAGAAATTTGTGTTTATGTAACTCATCAAAACTTATATATATTTCAAACCAGAAATTAATGATATAAGAATGTTAAATATATATATATATATATATGCACAAACCTCCAGAGCCCCAAAACATTTAAATAAACATGCCCAAGTTTGATTGGAGTAATAGATGATTCTATATTAATAGCAGGAGACTTCAATATAGCACTTTCAATAATGGCTAGAAAATCCAGACCAAAGACCAATAAGGAAATAGAGGGCCCAAACAATACTATATACCAACAAGACTTAACAGAAATATAAACATGTATATAACATATATGTATATATAAAGAAATATGTGATGCAAAATTTGTTTGAGAAGAATACAATATATAGCCTTCTCAAGTACACAAGGATCTTTCTCCAGGATAGGCCATACACTACATCACAAAGTAAGTCACAATAAATATAAATAGACTGAAATCATACTAAGTATCTTATTCAACTAAAAACCAATAACAGGAGAACTGGGAAATCACAAATATGTGGACATTAAATGATACACATTCTTAAAGAACCAACTTGTCAAAGAAGAATACACAAGGAAAAGAGGAACTATCATGAGGTGAATGAAAATGAAAACATAAAAAACAAAACTTAGGAAATGCAACAAAGACTTTTCTCAGAGGGAAATATATAGCTATAAATGCTTATATTTTAGAAGAAGGAAGACCTCCAAATAGTAAACTAACTTCACACTTAGAGAAAATAGAAAAGGATGAGCAAAGTAAATCCAAAGGAAGCAAAAGGAAGGAAACAATAAAGAAGGAAGGTAACTGAAATTGAGAATAGAAAAATAATAGAGAATCAATGAAAGCAAAATTTAGTCCTTTGAAAATACCAGTAAAATTAACATATATTAGACAGACTCACAAAGAAAAAAGAGAGAGGATGCAAATAACAAAAATCATGAATGAAAGGGCAGATATTACTGCTGATCTTACAGAAATAAAAAAGATAATAAGAGGATAAGAATGTCCCAATCCTTTATTTTTAATTTATTTTTAGTTTTTTTTTTCTCTGAGTTTCCATGCATTTTATCTTTTACATTTAAGCTTATCATTACTATTTCATTTTCCTATTAATTGTATTTGGCTATTATATGGGCCTTATCTTCAAGGAAGGTTTAGATCACAGAAGGGTTACAATGGGGGCAGCAGAGGATCATTGGTGGGGGGTGTCTGGATTGGGGGTTTGATGGGAGGAAGTTCACCTGAATATACACAAAAGATATATAAAATTGTTCAAATGATCAAGGGGTGGGTCATGGTCACAGTGTGCAGACAATCACTCAATAAATAAAGGAATACTGAATTACCAGCCTGGATAGCTCTGCCACATCCTCCAAGGGAGGAGCAACAGAGCCCTGAGAGCAGGGGCAGTGTCTGGCAAAGGATGATGGTCCACTAATGGGTTCCTGTTATTGATCATTAGCCTTATGAGTCTTTGCTCTTGTAATTGAAACTCAGCCTACTGTTATGGGGTACCTAAAGGTTGTCACCTGAAAGCCTCCTTGTTGCTCAAATGTGGACTCTCTCTAAGCCAAACTCAGCATATGAATGCATTATCTTCCCCCCAGCGAGGGACATGACTCCCGGGGATGAGCCTCCCTGGCAATGAGGGATTAATACCAAGTGCCAATTGGCAATACAACTGGAAAAACACCTTGAATAAAAGGGGGAAAAGGTAATGACAAATGAGTTCATGTGGCTAAGAGACTTCAAAGAGAGTCAGGAGGGAATCCCAAAGGTAACGCTTACGCACACCTCTGTAGGATCTCATAGAACACCACTGCGGGTATCACCCCACACAGAGGGGCTCCTGAGGGCTCTGGAGACACCCAGGTCCTATATAAGGGGGGATAGCCCCAGAGATTGATGCCTTATCAGTGGGCTCTACTTTGGAATCTGTGCTCCTGAGAGTGACAGAGTTGGACTCAAATAAGTCCTCCCTGCACATGGTCCATCACTCCCTTTTAATCTAACCCATATGTGATGCTGGATTTCGTAGGTGTACTTCCAAAGACTGGAGCCTTTGGCCTGCCCATGTGCCAGCTGTGCCTGGAATCTCAGT
>JAQZBX010101497.1:0-11256 GCA_029593785.1 Cabassous unicinctus
AAAATAGACTCTCACACAGAAGAAGATAATACAGTAAAGATATACAGAGTATCCTTCGGGCCAGGAAGAGAGATTAGCCTGATAGTTACAGCTGACCTTGTGAAGAGACCAGAGCAGGTGAGCCCAGAAAGAAATGAGCCCTGGGAAGAGAGACGAGCCTTATGCCAGCCTGCTGCTGAGATCAGGAGAAACTGGACCCACTGAGGTTTAAGAAGAAGAGGAAGGCTGAACCCTCACAGAGGTCATCCACCATCTTGCTTCAACACAGAGTTTGGTAAGGAAATAACCTTGAGTTGAACTCTTTAGGGCCTTATGAATGTAAGGTTTTACCCCAAATAAATACCCTTTATAAAGGCCATCATATTTCTGGTACTTTACATCAGCATCCCTTTGGCTGACTAATACAGCTGTCCTCATCATGAAAACTTACAATGATAAAGTTTATTTGTAATGGCCATTATGTAACACAGTGTGTTCTGCCTTGAAAATATCAAGAGAATTATTTCTCACTTCTAACACATAAATTATTATTTAGAAGACAGAACACATTTAAGAAAAAAAAAGACCAAATAAAGAAGCAAATGCTAGTTGACAAATGAGAGGTTTTTCTAACCTTATCTGTAGGTGCTCAGGGAAGGATGCATCAGAGAAGTTGGATTCTAAAATGGGGTCTAGAAGGTGGTAAGAGGATAGACCAAGTATTCCAGGCAGAGGAAGCGCCATTAGCTGAAGCAAAGTGAACAGCACAAACATGGTTTGGTTGCAGCCAATGATGAGATTTCTCTTATCAAAGTCATCTTTGGATAAAATTGTAAACATAAACAAATGGAAAGAAATGTCTCTTGGGGCACCCCACCCCCACTGCCCTGCTGAGTTATTTATTCTAGTACATTCAGATAATTGTGAAACAATCTATATATGTTTTTCTGATTTACAAATTACCCAATGGTCGCATGGATAGGAATGCATAAATATAAAACCTCTAACCAAGAATTTTGTTATATCAAACTGTGACTTTATCTAAGTTCAGTAATAAATTTTACCACTTACTCCCACAAAACAAACTGTAAAGGAGACCAAAAAAATTCACTGGCAGCATGGAAATCATTAGAACTTTGGAGATTAAAATCATTTATACTTAGTTTTCTTAGATATGGTAACTATCAGATAAATCATAAAAATTACCATCTTTTCAATTGTAAATCATCATTGTCTTATATTTTGCACCTCTCACTTTCATCCACAAACCAAAATGCAAAAGGTAGAATAAAAGAAAACTACCCTTTTAATGCTAAACAACAAAAACAAAATTCAAAATTGGGTTATAGTCATAACTATTGGGAAAAACTACCTTCACATTTTAAAACATACTATTTGTTTTTGTTTGGCATCCTGAAGCAACCTCCCAAATACACTTAATATCCTAAACAGCTTTCTTTAATAAGAAATATATAAAGATTTATTGAAGCAAAACCCTGTGTTCTTCACTACTCAACTCTTTTGATTATCCTGTTGAGCAGGGCACACTGATGCCCCATTCTCTCTCCTCGCTTCATTTCAAAACCTATGATTAGGTTGCACATTATCAAGCTAAAATTTCCCCTAAGAAGTGTACTACAGTTTACTTCATTTAAATATTGTGTGCTCTGGCAAGTATTTCATATGCATTGTCATATGAAAACTAATCATTTCTTGATCCCATGGAGTATTTATGTTTTCTGAGCCCTGCAGAAAAACATCTCAAATAAATGAAGAATTCTCAGAGGGGAACTGAGAACCCAGAACACCTTTTCCCATAGTCGCACCAATTTGTATGTTATACAAGCATTCTCTGCAAGCGTTAAAATAAAAGAAAGAAAAGGAAAAAAGAAAGGAAGAAGGAAAGAAAGAAAAGTGAAAGAATAAAGGGAAAAATACCTTTTCCTACTTTTAATTATATCATAGAGAGTTCAATGTGCATCACCCTATATATTTTAGCATCCTAACACAAATTCATGGTTTGAAATCCCAGAAACAAAGATAAGATTCAAAAGCAGAAAGAGGATAGAACATGTTAAGTGTGAAGATAAATTAAAGACTACTGCCTGTCATAAACAAATTTCTACCTCAAGTTAAGTATGTCATTATCAATTCTCCAGAAACATTTAAATGTTTCGCATCTTATTTATCCTTCACATGTAGTATTGTTAATTTTGATCATTTGATCATGATTGAGCCAGGATGGTTTCACCATTTAAAATTTGCAATTGATCCTGCAACATCCTTGAAAGAATGGAAGGAGGAGACTGCCCATCTGGAGAGGAGTAGAGCACTCCTAACTATGGAAGCTGGTACCCATATTCCACTCTCTGTGCAAGCTGCCTTAGAAGGTATTCCGTGGCTGTAGTTAGAAGCTCCATTTCCCATCAATGGGGATAGGAAAAGGTGGTTGGGCACCAACCTCAGGTACTGATTAGTAATTTGACTGACTAAAGTATAATTCTAAGAACAGCTAAAGTTTGAACATGTCCAAGTCAGAAAGAGGCCGGTAGCCGCCATTTAATCTCTGCCCCTGACTTGAGGGGAATCAGGGTGGATTGAAAATCATAGGTACAGTCTGGCTCTTTCCACCCAGATCAGACTGCAGCCGTAGCCTAGGCTCTAGCCCCACCTCTTTCAGGGAGGAAGCTGGCAGGACCTGTACCAGCCTCTGGGAAACCACAGAAAATTCAGCTGACACAGATAGTTGGACACCTGGGGCTCCATCCTTGCACCCCAGTAAGATATGAGAGGAGCTATGTTTCCTCAGCCTCTTTGGGCAACTGCAGATGCTTTCAGCCAACATGGACTGGTTTGTTGAACTCCTCTAATTCCTTCTCAATCTTTCCAAACTCATAGGATAGGAGGGGGCTTTTGCTTCTTCAGGGTCTGTGGGAAAATGCAGGTGCTTTTGGCCCACACAGACTGGACACTTGGACACATATAGCTTCATCCCTGTCCCCAAGTAAGGTAGAAGGGGATCTGTGTTTTCTCAGCCTTTCCAGGCAGAAGCAGGCACTTTCGGTTTACATGGACTGAACTGGTGGTTACCTGTGGGTCTACCCCATCCCCTAATGGAATAGGAGGGGACTGGTGTTTCCTCAGACTTTCCAAGCAATGGCAGGAACTTATGGCCTACAAAGACTGAACTGTTGGGCGTCAGAGGTTCCGTTCTCACCCCCTAAAGGGCAGAAGGGACAGTACTCTCTCAACCTCTCAAGTAAAATGCAGGTGCATTTAGCTCTCACAATATAGATTGTTGGGCACTCCAGCAATCTATTGGGTAGTCCATCTTCACTCCTGGTAGGAAGGCAGGGACCAGTGCAACATCAGTCTACCTGGGCAGCAGTGGACATTTTGGACATGTGTGGCACACAATGTTGCAAACACCTGCAGGTCCATCTCCATTCCAGGCGAGGGACGAAGAGGTATGAAGCGTCATCAGTATCTCTGGGCAAGTACAGATGGTCTTAGCCTGCACAACTTGGATTATTACTCAAAGCTGGGGCTCTTTCCCTACACTTGGCAAGGAAAAAGGTGGGAGAAGCTTTATCTGTTATTGAGGCAAAACTGGCTGTCTCCACAGTTTATTACCAACTGCATTCTCAGTTCCTACTACACAACAAGCAAGGGATAAAGGGCAAGAAGGCATTAAACTAAAGAGAGAAACTGCATGCAGAATAAATACATGTAGTAAGCCAGATGCCAAGATACCCACAAAAAATTACAATCCCTACCAAGAAACAGGAAGGTATGGAACAGTCAAAGGAAAAAAGAAAAGTCTCTAGATGGCATAAAGGAGTGGAGATGGCTAAAGCGAATAAAGATATTAAAAAGACACTAGGTGAGCATAAAGAAGAATTTGAAAGCAAACAAAGGAAAATAGCAGATCTTATGGAAATGAAAGACACAATAAATGAAATTAAAATTACACTGGAGGCATAAAACAGCAAATTTGGGGAGGCAGAGGGAAGGATCAGGGAACTTGAAGACATGGCCTCCAAAAGTAAACATACAAAAGAACAGATGAAGAAAACAATGGAAAGAATTGAACAGGGTTTCAGGGAACTAAATAAAAGGAAGAGACATGCAAACATACGAGTCATGGGAGTCCTAGAAGAAGAAAAGTGAAAAGGGTCAAAAGGTGTATTTGAAGGAATAATGGTAGGGAACTTCCCAATCCTATTGAAGAACATAGATATACATGTCCAAGAAGCACAACATACTCCCATCTGAATAAGTCCTAATAGATCAACCCCAAGACACATCATAATCAGAATTTCCAATGCCAAAGACATAGAAAGAATTCTGAAAGCAGCAAGAGATAGATGATGCATACCATATAAGGGATACCCAATAAGATTAAGTGCCAATTTCTCATCAGAAACCATGGAGGCAAGAAGGCAGCAGTATGGTATGTTTAAGATACTGCAAGAGAAGAACTGCTAACCAAGAATCTTATATATAGCAAGATTGTCTTTCAAAAGTGAGAGTGAGTTTAGAATATTCATAGATAAACAAAAACTGAGAAAGTTTATAACAAAGAGACCAGCTTTGCAGGAAATACCAAAGGCGGTGCTGCCGGTTGAAAAGAAAATACAGGATAAAGAGGCTTGAAAGAGAGTCTAGAAATTAAAATTATATCAGTAAAAGTATCTAAAATTGTGAAAAGAAGGTTGAAAATAAAATATAACAGATAAAACTCAAAGGTCAAAATGAGTGAAATAAGAACTGCCCTTACAGTAATAACACTGAATGTTAATGGATTAAACTCCCCAATCAAAAGACACAGATTGACAGAAAGGATAAGAAAATATAACCCATCTATATGCTGTCTACTCACCTTAGAACCAAGGATAATAATAAATTAAAAGTGAAAGGCTGGACAAAGATATTCTATGCATGCCGTACACACACACACAAAAATGCCAGAGTACCTATATTTATATCATATGAAATAGCCTTTAAAAGCAAAACTATTATTAGAGACAAGGAAAGACATTATATATTAATAAAAGTGGCAATTTACTTGTAAGAAGTAATCATAAATGTATATGCACCTGTATTAGTCAGCCAAAAGGGGGCTGATGCAAAATACCAAAAATCAGTTGGTCTTTATAAAGGGTATTCATTTGGGGTAGAAGTCCACAGTTATCAGGCCATAAAGCATAAATTTCTTCCTTCACCAAAGTCCATTGCCACGTGTTGGAGCAAGACAGCTGCTGACGCTTGCAAGGGATCAGGCTTCTTGGGTTTCTCTCTTCCTGGGGATGCGTTTCTCTCCAGGCATAGCTCTTCCACAAGGCCAGCTGTGAAATCTCAGGCAAATAGCTCATCTCTATCCCGAGGCCTTCTTTCCTTCTTCACCAGAATTCCAACATCAAAACTGCTCCAACACTGTCCTTTGCTGTGTCTTTTATCTTTGTTCCCCCACCCACCAAGGAGTGGGGCTCAATGCCCTACTGACATGGCCCAGTTAACACCCTAATCATAACTTAATCATGCCCAGATTAGCAGACCAGTTTACAAGCATGATCCAATATCTATTTTTATAAAACATGTGGGCAGAGGATCAATACAGAAACAGAGATCATGAATAGTTAGATAAATGAACTAAACTTAATAGACATATACAGAACATTGAACCCCAAAACAGCAGGATACACATTCTTTTCAAGTTCTCATGGATCTTTCTCTAGGAGTGACCATATGTTGGGTTACAAAGCAGATCTCAATAAATTAAATAAGATCACAATTACACAAAGCACTTTCTCTGATCATAATGGAATAAAGTTGGAAATTAACAAGAGGCAGAAAATGGGAAAATTCACAAATATATGGAGATTAACAGTACACTCTTAAATAATTAGTGGGTCAAAGAAAAAATTTTGAGAAAAAACAAAAACTATCTTGCGATAAATAATAATGAGACCACAACATATCAGAACCTATGGAATGCAGCATCTGCAGTGCTGAAAGGGAAATTTATAGCCATTAATGCTTACATTAAAAAAGAAGAAAGACCTAAAATCAATGACCTAATTACACAGCTAGAAAAAATAGAAAAAGAACAGCAAACTCCCCAAAGTAAGTAGAAGGAATGAAATAATAAAAATCCGAGCAGAAATACATGAAATTGAGAACTAAAAAAAAATAATAACAAAACCAGTAGACTTAACAAAATCAAAAGTTGGTTCTTTGAGAAGATTAACAAAATTGACAACCCCTTAGTTTGACTAACGAAAAAAGAGAGAGAAGATGCAATTAAATGAATTAAAACATAGGGACATTATTACTGACCCCACAGAAATAAAAGAGATCTTCAGAGGATACTATGGACAACTGTCTGCCAATAAACTAAGCAATGTAGAAAAAATTGAAAAAGTCCTAGGAATGTATGAACAACCTACACTGTTCCTGGAAGAAATAGAAGACCTCAACAAACCAATCACAAGCAAAGAGATTGAAGCAGTCATCAAACAACTCCCTAAAATAAAAAGCCCAGGATCAGATAGTTTCACAGGTGAGTTCTGTCAAGCATTCAATGAAGATTTATCAATAATCTTACTCCAGGCCTTCCAAAAAATTCAATGAGAAGGAACATTACCAAACTCATTCTCTGAAATGATTATCACCCTAATACCAAAGCCAGATAAAGATATTATAATAAATAAATAAATAAATAAACTTACAGATCCATTTCCCTAATGAATATGGATATAAAAATCCTCAACAAAATACATGCTAATCAAATTCAACAACACATTAAGAAAATTATTCATCATGATCAAGTGGGTTTTATCAAAGGCATGAAAGGGTGGTTTAACACAAGAAAATCAATCAGCATAATATACCACATTAATAAATCAATGAAGAAAAATCACATGATCCTATGGATTGATGCAGAAAAATCATTTGACAAAATACAGCATCCTTTCTAGATGAAAATACTACAAAAGTAAGGAATTGAAGGAAACATTCTCATCATGATAAAGGCCATATATTAAAAACCTATAGCTAAATTGTACTGAATGGTAAAAGAGTGAAAGCTGTCCCACTGAGATCAGGAACAAGACAAGGATGCCAAATGTCACCACTCTTGCTCAATATAGTGCTAGAGGTTCTAGTTAAAGCAATCAGGCAAGAACAAGAAATAAAAGGCATCCCAATTGAGAAGGAAGAAGTAAAAATTTTGCTATTCACAGATGATATGATCCTATATCTAGAAAGTCCCTAAAAATCTAGAACAAAGCTGCTAGAGTTAATAAATTATTTCAGTAGTGTGTTAGGATACAAGATCAATATGCAAAAAGCAGTAGTGTTTCTATACAACCATATTGCACAATCTGAGGAGGAAGTCAGGAAAAAAATTACATTTACAATAGCAAAGAAAGAAATAAAATATTTAAGAATAAAGTTAACAAAGGATGTAAAGCATTTGCATTCAGAAAACAACAATGCATTGTTAAAAGAATTCAAAAAAGACCTAAATAATTGAAAGAATATCCTTGCTCATGGATTGGAAGACTAAATATCATTAAGATGTCAGTTCTATCCAAATTGATATAAAAATTCAATCCAAACTCAATATAAATTCTAGCAGCATTTTTAAACAAATGGAAACAGAATTATCAAATTTATTTGGAATGACAAGGGGCCAGGAATAGCCACAAAAAATTTAAAAAGGAAATGCAATGTTGGAGGACTCTCACTTCCATTCTTTAAACCATATTGCCTAGGTACACTGGTGAAAACAGCATGGTCTTGGCACAAAGATAGACACATAGACCAATGGAACTGAATTAGTGGTTCAGAAGCAGACCCTCACATCTATGGTCAAGTGATTTTTTACAAACTTGTCAAACTTGTCAAACTTGTCAAAGCTGCCAGCAGAATAGTCTATTCAACAAATGGTGCTGGGACAACTGCGTGTCTATAGTAAAAAGAAAGAAAGAGGATCCCTATATCAAACTTTTATAAAAACTAACTCAAAATGGATCAAAGACCTAAATATAAAAGCAAGAACCATAAAGTTCCTAGAAGAAAATTTAGGAAAACATCTTCAAGACCTGTTGGTAGATGGTGGGTTCTTAAACTTTACACTGAAAGCACTAACCATAATAGAAAACATGGATAAATGGGACCTCCTCAAACTTAAATGCTTTTTTGATTCAAAGGACTTCATCAAGAATGTGAAAAGGCAACCCACTCAATGGGAGCAAAATTTAGAAGTCAAATATCTGATAAGTGTTTGATTTCCATTCTATATAAAGAGATCATACAACTGAACAATAAAATATCAAGCAATCTAATTAAAAATGGGCAAAAGATTTAAACAAACATTTTTCCAAAGAAGAACTACAAATAGTCAAAAAGCACAAGAAAAAAGGTTCCATATCACTAGCTAATAGGGAAATGCAAATCAAAACTACAATAAAATATCATCTCATACTGCATAAATAGGCCATTATTAAAAAAAAGCAAAACAGAAAACAACAAATGCTGGAAAGGATGTGGAGAAATTGCACTCTTTAACTTTTCGTGGGAATATAAATTGGTACAGCCTCTGTGGAAGACAGTTTGGCAATTCCTCAGGAAACTAATATAGTACTGCCATATGATGCAGCAATTTCTTTACTAGAAATCTATCCAGAAGAAGTGAAAACTGTGACATGAAGAGACATCTGCACACTGATGTTCATAGCGGCGTTATTTACAGTTTCCAAAAGATGGAAACAACACATGTGTCCATGAACCAATGAATGGATAAACAAAAGGTGATATATACATATGATGGAATACTATGCTGCAACAAGAAGAAAGGAAATTGGGACACATATGATAACATGGTTGAAACTTGAAGACATTATGCTAAGTGAAGTAAGCAAGACACAGAAGAACAAATATTTCATGGTCTCACCAATATAAACTAACTACATATATAAACACATGGAGTTAAAACCTAGAGTATAGGTTATTGAAAGATAAGAGTAGAGCTGAGAAGGACTACTGATGCTTAATGTATGTAGAAGTTTTAATTAACTTTACTGTAAAAGTGTGGAAATCAATAGAGTTGATGGTAACACATTATAATGAGTAGCAGCTAGTTTATGAGTTGGAATGTGGCTGGAAATGGTAGTCTAGGGATGTAAATATCCAATGAAAGAAAGTTAGAGAATAATATAGGGACAGAATAATCCAGTAAACCCAGAAGTGGATGAGAATTGTGGTTGATGTTAGATGGAAGAGTGTCCTTCTGTAAGCTTAGCAGATGTACATCCCTATTGCAGGGTGGTAGGAATGTGGAGAAGCATTGTAGCTGATAAAGGATGCTCTTTCACCCCTGATGAGGCCAGACATCCCCATGAGCTGTGCCTGGAAGATGAGAACAATAAAAATACTCTAGATTACATTCATGAGATAGTTGAATTTCCTGTGACTGCTTCCACCACTGGGTGGATCAAACATGAAACAGGAAATGGAAATTATGATACCATGAAATTACGAAGGTACAAAATATTCATGCTACATAGACTGTGGTGAGTCAGGAATGCATATGAAATTCCGAGAGAAACTACTAAATTAAGAATAAAAAAGATAATTGGCCAATTAAAGAAATAGTATAAAACATTTAAAAAATTCAACAACTCCCCAAAGTTTGTTGTACTAATTTTCTATTACTGCATAGCAATTACCAATAATTTGGCAACTTAAAAATATACACCCTCATAGTATCCCTGTTAATGTGGGTCAGGAGTCAGCACAACCTACATAAGTTCTTTTCTCAGAACACTTGACAATACCAAGTTGTTGGCTTCCGCTGTTCTCATCTGGAGGCCCTACTGGAAGGAACACACTTCCAAGCTCATTCAGGTTTTTGGCAGAATGACTTTCATTGTGGCTTTAAAACTGAGGCCAATGGATTGTCAACTTTCAGCTGAAGGCAAACCACAGGTCTAGAAGGCATTCACAGTCCCTGAGATCACCCACATTTCCTTGCCACATGGAATTCTCCAACATGACAACCTACTACATGAAACCTGTAAAGAGAATCTTCATTTCTCTTCTGCTAAAAGGGAGACTTATATAAGGTAGCACAGTACCAACCCATATCCCTTGAATTATAAGACAACCTATTCACAAACTGGCATCTTTTTCTATTACCATATTTAATTTGTTGACAGCAATCAAGTCTATCCTGGATTCAAGGGGAGGAAATTATATAAAGTCATGGATGCCATGAAGTGAGTGAACATTGGAGGTCACATTAGAACCTCAGTTGTTATTGTAATAACAATAAAAAGTAACAGAGAAACAGAAAACAAAAAGGATGAATGGAAAACAAATATAAAAGTTCTGGATTTAAACACAACTATATAAAAATTAAATTTAAATAGACAGAATATCACAATTAAAATGATATATACACAAAATCATATCGATATAGATCAGGCACTGTACCTAAGGAAGAATATTAGTCATTCAAAACAAGAGTAAAAAATCTATGACCCATTTATATTAAAATTTAGATGTGATGTAACTAGTCTATATTAAAATAAAACCCTCAGTGATTTGTTGGGGTAAGAAGGACAGGGAGGTTGATTTGAAAATGACACAATGGACTTTTCTGGAGAAATGGAAAGATATCTTTATTGAGGTGGGGGAGTTATAGGATACATGCATTTGTCATATTGATAAACTTTCACACATAAATTATATGAATTGTATGCAAATTATAGCTCAATAGTTTTGACATATAAAGCATATCATTAATTATTCAATATTTAATCATATGACAATTTATTTGTGAATATTCACTTTGTGCCAAGTTCTTTTCTATGCAAAATTCATAAACACTAAATGGGCATAGAAACAACCTGTTCTAATGGGACTTACTTTCTATTGATGGAAATGAAGTAATAAACAAAAAAAAATTAAAAATCACAATGTTACATGTTGTCAGAAACATTGATATAGGGTATTATGATGGGGAGAAAGACTAGATTCTAAATTTGGTTGTTAAGGAAACAATTGGTAACAGTGAAAATTTAGGATAGTTTTGAATCAAATGTAGTAAACATTCATGGGAAGATCATGAGAAGTGGAAACCAGGCAAAGAGAAGTGCTAGTTGAGAACTCAAACAGCTGAATAAACTTTTTGAGGAAAGGTGGGAAAACTAGTGGGCCTACAGCATAATGCATGAAAGGGAGAAAGTTAAGAACTTAAGTCAAGGAGAT
>JAQZBX010101498.1:0-11257 GCA_029593785.1 Cabassous unicinctus
CAGACATTTCAGTAAATAAATCCCAGAATTATCATTTAAATTATTAAAATGTATATTGTGTGTGGCAGTTTGATATTGTTTATGAATTCCAAAAATAGATATTGGATTGTGTTTGTAAACAGATCTTTTCCTCTGGGCATAGTAGATTATATTTGATTCAGAGATTTCACTTTTACTTGAGTAAATAATGATTAAGGCTTTGATTGGGCCACATCAGTAAGATGTTGCATCCCTGCCCCTTTGATGGGCAGGTACTCACAGATAAACTACACTGCAGAGAAGGGATGCTGAAGTTTTGAGCTTGAGACCAGGAATTAAACACACTGAGTTGCAGAGAAGCTGAGCTCAGAGTTAAACAAGGCCTGGAAAGAGAGGAACCCAGGATACCTGAACTCTTGGCAGACATTGGCAGCCATCTTGCTCCAACACATGGCAACAGAGTTTAATAAGGGAAGTAATGTATGCTTTATGGCCTGGTAACTGTAAGCTTTGACCACAAATAAATACCCTTTATAAAAGCCAATATTTCTAGTATTTTGCATGAGCTATGGCTGACTAATACAGAGTGCAAGAAAAAAGAGTACAAAGCTGTAGCAGTTTGATATTATTGATGAATTCCAAAAAGAAATATTGGATTATGATGATGATGATGATGATGATGATGAATGTAAACTGGTATTTTCCTCTGGTCATAATTAAATTATGATTAAGGCTTTGATTGAGCCATGTCAGTAGGACATTGAGTCCCACGGGACTTACAGAGGAAACAACATAGCAGAAGACTTAGAGTTTGGATCTGGAGCCCAGGAAGTGAACACACAGGAGAAGAACACAGAAGAATAGAGATGGCTCCTTAGACACAGCAGAAGCCACAGGTAGAGAGACAGAGCCTGATAGTCTACAGCTGGCCTTATAAAGAGAACTCACAGCTGAGCCCCGAGAGAAACAGAGCCCAGGAAGAGAGGAATCCAAAAACCCTGAATTTTTGGTAGACACTGGCAGCCATCTTGCCCCAACACATGGCAATAGACTTTGGTGAGGGAAGTAACTTTTACTTTATGGCCTGGTAACTATAAGCTTCTACCCTAAATAAATACACTTTTTAAAAGTCAACAAACCTCTGGTATGTTGCATCAGCACCCCTTTGTCTGACTAATACAAAAGCAAACATGTAGAAAGACATGATGGCCCAACAAATGGAAAAAAAACATCAAAACCCAGAAAACAACTACAAAGAAGACTACACTGTGGACATGTGGGAAAAAAAGATTTTAAAATGCTCAAGGAGATGAAGGAAAATATTGAGAAAGAAATAAAGGATATCAGGAAAACAATGAATGAGTAATATGATATTCCCAGATAAACAAAAGCTGAGGGAGTTCATTGCCACTAGACATGCTGTAAAAGCAATGTTAAAGGGAGTCCTCCATAATGAAAGAAAAGAACACTAGCCATAAAGAAATAAAGATGTCCACTAAAGGTGAACATTTGGGTAATTATAAAGGCCAGTGCTTTTGTATTTTACATTTTGTTATGTAACTCCACTTCATACATCCTATAGATGCTAAAATGTGTAAGAAGTAATGATCAAGCTATGATTTTGAACATAAAATGTACCAAGATATTACTGGTAATAAATAACAAAAGGGGAGATGAAGGGGTATAGGAAAAGTGTATCTGTAAGCAACTGGAGTCAAGTTGGTATTTAGTTAACTATGATTGTTATATGCAGGTTACTAAATTTGAAGCCCATGATAACAAGGAAAATATATAAAAAAAATATATCCAGATAGACATGAGATAGCACATAATATGGTACAATGCAAAAAAATCAAATAAATACAAAATTAGTTATTAATGGAAGAATTGAGGGTAAATTATAACTTAAAGATTAAATAGCAAAATAGCAGAAGAAAGTTCTACAATATCAGTAGTAACTTTAAATGTAAATGGATTAAATTATCAAGTCAAAAAAAAAGAGAAAGGATAAGAAAGTATGACCCAAAGATATGCTGTCTGCAAGAGTTTCACCTTAAATTCAAGGACTCAAGTAGGATGAAAGCGAAGGGATGAAAAAAATATATATACATGTAAGTAGTAAACAATAAATAGTTGACGTAACTATACTAATATCAAAAAGAAAAAAAAACCAGACAAGTCAAAAACCATTAAAATGGACAAAAATAGTCATTATATAGAGGTAAAGGGGTCAACACAATAAGAAGTTGTAAAAATTATAAATATATATGCACCAAACAGCAGTCATCAAGATATATTAAGCAAATATTAACAGATTTGAAGGGAGGAAATGATAGTTTTAAAATAATAGTAAGAGTTTTAAGGTACCACTTTCAATTATGATTAGAACATCTAGACAGAAGATCAGCAAATAAATAAGACTTAAACAATACACTAAACCAACTAAACCTAAGAGAACACTTCACCAAACAACAGCAGAATATCTATTCTTCTCAGGTTCATATGGATCATTCTCCAGTGCGGACCATAACATAGATCACAAAACAAGTCTCAATAAATTTTAAAAATCTATATTATGCCTTAAACTTATGAGTAAGGTAAATAACAATTCCAGGTGACACCTAAATCCTTACTGTGAATGTGAGATGAATTTTTGAGCAGGTAAAGTTTGCCCCTAAGGTAATCCACCTAATTTGTTGGATGCCTGGGAGTTGTGATCTGCCCAGCCCCACATATAATATATATATAGAGAGAACTCATACAATATATCTTCCCTAACAACAATGGAATAAAGCTAGAAATCAATAACACAGGGAGAAATGGAAAATTCACAAATATGTGGAGAATAAATAATGTACTCTTAAAAACCTAATTAGTTATAGAGGAAATCATAAGGGAAATTAGAGATTATTTTGAGGGAAATGAAAATGACAATACAACATGACAAACTTTTGAGATGCAGCAAAGGCTGTGCTGAGAATGAAATTTGTACCTCTAAATAATAACATTAAAAAAGATTTCAAATCTGAAACATCTCCTTAAAATTGGAAGAAGTAGTAAAAGCAGAGCAAACTAAACTAAAGTAAACTGAAGGAAGTAAATAACAGTGATTAAAGTGGAAATCAATGAAATAGAGAACAGGAAAACAATAGAATAAACAAAACCAAGAGGTCATTCTTTGAAAAGAGCAACCAAATTGACAAAACATTATATAGAATGATTAAGAAAGACAGAGATGACTCAAATAAAATCAGAAATGAAAAGGGAAACATTACAACTGACAACACTGAATAAAATTGAGAATAAAAGGATAATATGCATATCTCTATGCCAATAATAGAGACAACCTAGATAAGCTGGAAAATTCTTAAAATCACAAAAACTATCTAAACTGACTCAAGACAAAATGGAAGAGAGCAACAAGTGAATAAGTAGTAAAGAAATTGAATCAGTAATCAAAAACCTCCTGTGGTAGTTTGATATTGTTTATGAATTCCAAAAATAGATATTGGATTATGTTTGTAAACTGGTCTTTTCCTCTGGGCATATTAGATTACTTTGGATTCAGAGTTTTCACATTAAATTGGTTAAATAATAATTAAAGCTATGATGGGGCCATATCAGTAGGATGTTGATTCCCCACCCCCTTGGTGGGCAGGGACTCACAGAAAAACTGTACTGCAAAGAAGGAAGTTTGGAGTTTTGATCCTGGAGCCTGGGAAGTAAACAAACAGAGAAGCAGATAAGAAAGGAAGGAGAGAAGACTCCATTAAACATGGCAGATATCCCAGGAAAAGAGGTGAGCCATTCACCTGATAGTTTACATCTGGCCTTGTGGAGAGAATACAGGAGCTCAGCCAAGAGAGAAATGAGCCCTGGGAAGAGAGGAAACCAGGAAACCTGAACCCTTGAAGACATCAGCAGCCATCTTTATCCAATAAGTGGCAACAGACTTTGGTGACGGAAGCAACTTACACTTTATGACCTGTAACTGTAAGCTTTTACCCCAAATAAATACTTTTTACAAAATCCAACTGATTTCTGGTATTTTGCATCAGCACCCATTTGGCTGACTAATACAACTCCTAGCAAATTAAAACCAAGGGCTAGATGAATACACAGTGACATTTTTCACCAAATATTACAAAAAGAAATAACACCAACATTGCTCACATTCTTCCAATGTGTTAAAGAGTTGGGAAAATCCCTAAATCTTTCTATGAGGCCAAGATCACCCTTATACCAAAGCCAGGTGCAGATAACACAAGAAATGAAAATTACAGACCAGTGTCTTTTATGAATATAGATGCAAAAACCCTCAAGGAAATAATTTCAAACCAAACTCAAAAGTACATTTAAAAAATTATACACCATGATCAAGTGGATTTAATGCCTGGAATGCAAGGATGGTTAATATAATAAAATCAATTAATATCTTACATCACATTAACAGAATGAAAGGAATAAATGAACACATGATCATCTCAATTGATGCAGAAAAGACATTTGACAAAATCCACCATCCCTTGGTGATCAAAGCTCTTATAATACTAGGAATAGAAGGAAACTTCCTCAACATGATATAGGATATCTATGAGAAACCCACAGCTAACAGAGAGGGAAAGAGAGTTTTCCTTCTACAATCAGCAAAGTGAAGGGTACAAGATTAACTACCCAAATCGGTAGTGTTTCTATAAATATAGAATGAACAATTGGTATAAGACATCTAGAAGAAAAAAAAAAACATTTTAAATAGCAACTGTATTATTCGGCCAAAGTAGTGTTGATGCAAAATACCAGAAATCAGTTGCCATTTATAAAGGGTACTTAAATGAGTTAAAAGCTTACAATTACCAGGCTATAAAGTGTAAGTTACTTCCCACACCAAAGTCTGTTGCCATTTGTTGGAGCAACATGTCTGCCAATGTTTGCAAGAGTTCAAGGCTCCCTCTTCCTGTCTAGGCTCTGTGGTCCCAGCTTCTTCCAATATCAGTTGTAGGATGGGATAAGTCTCATGTTTCTACTGGGGTTCATTCCTCTCTAGGCTCAGCTGCTATGTTCACTCCAAAAGGTCAGCTGTAGACTATCATTTGAATGCGTCATCTCTCTTCCCAGGGCCTCTGCCATATCTAACTTATCTGCTTCTCTGTGTATTTACTTATTGGGGCTCCAGCTGAAAACTCCAACTAACTTCTGTGCTTTGTCGTTTTTTTGATTCCCCACCGGCCAAGGGGGCAGGAACTCAATATTCTATGATGTGGCCCAATCAAAGCTGTAATCATTATTTAATCAAATAAAAGTGAAATATCCGAATCCACTACAATCTGATATGTTCAGACCAGTTCACAATCATAATCCAGTATCTATTTTTGGAATTCATAAACAATATCAAGATGATAAACTCCACCCTCTGAATTCCAAAAAGACATTACAATGTTCAAAAAAATCTAAACCAGCAACATTGCTCAATGCAAAGTCATATCATGATCAGTTTAAAGAAATACATTTTGTCTTGGAGCAAAGTCTGCCTGGCTGTAGACCTCTGAAACTTACAAAAATAAAAATAACCTGCTTCCAAAGCACAAAGGGACAGAGAAAAGATAAACATTTTCATTACCACAAGGAGAAAGTGGGAGGGAAAAATGAGTCAAATGTCCTCTACAGTTAAGTAAATCTGCAGGGCATACTGCAATTGATTTCAAAGTCTGAGAGTCATTCTTAAGAAGATGGTTTATTCTCCCTGGGGCTTCATGGGGACCCACCCTTTCCACAGGCTTGCCCAACAGAGATTTTCTTGGTTCCATCCTCATCAAGCATCTGGGTGGTAACCAAGCTCCAGACCTCACCCTCCAAGAGCATTAGGGAGATAACTATACTTTACTCAATATTTGGGTTAGAGTATTAATCCCCCTAGTACAGTGCAGTGAAAACAATATCCTCACTAACCTTTGGCATACAGGCCCAATTCTCTCAGAGCAAAGAGTTGGCAACCTGGCCTTCCCTAATCCATGGGGTACAGGCCCACTCTTCTGAGACCTTTGGGGCATTGACCTCAACCTCCCTAATCCTTGGGGAATGTGCTCCACCTCTCTGTACCCTGGTGTGACAAAACACTCCCTGAACTTTGGGCAGGAACATCAAACCTCTTCAACTGCCAGGGCAAACTCATCCTCTCTGTACACATGGGTTGGGTTCCTTTCTTGGCCCGAGGCAATGCCTTAAAGATCTCAGCTTCCATGGTTTTCCTCTTGAAATCATTTCCCCTTCAATCCATCCCTTCCATGTACATTTTAGTCCAAGCTGACAATAGTTTCTTCACACAGCTCTTTTAAAAGCCTATTGCTTTAGCATGCAAAATGCAGGAGTCCAAGCCATCAAACAGTAAGACTTTCCACAAGCCTTTCCTAGATAACTGCATCTTCAATCACGATTTACAAGTTCCAAGTTTAGTTAAGTCCTCAAATGGGGCACTGCCTTCTGGGGACTTAATTTCCAGAGGCTTGGTTTTTCCAGAATCATTTTCTGTTTTCTTTGTGCTCAACAGTTCTGTCCTCATCTTATGTCTGTCATGTGGCATTTTGTTATAAGCTTCAAGGAAAAGCCAAGCTGCATTATCCAAGTTTACTTTGGAAAGTTCTTTAGCTAAATGCCCAGGTTTGCCATTTCAAATTTTGCCTTCCATAAAACACCAAGAGTTAATCTTGCTAAGTTCTCTGCAACTTTAAAACACAAATCGCCTTTTCTCCAGTTTCCAAAAATAGTTTCATCATTTATTTCTATGGTTTCATAAAAAGTCTCTTTAGCATCCATATTGCTATCAACAGTCTCTTCAAAGCATCCTAGGCCTTTTCTATCAAGCATCTTACAATTCCTCCAAAAAAGGCTTACCCATTTATAAAACCATTCCAGCATTTTGATAATTGTAAAAGCATGACCCCACTCTCCAGTACTAAATATTGTATTAGTCAGCCAAATGGGTGCTCATGCAAAATACCAGAAATATATTGAATTTTCAAAGGGTATTTACTTGGGATATAAACTTACACTTAACAAGCCATAAAGTTTAAGTTACTTCCCTCACCAAACTCTATTGCCACATTTTGGAGCAAGATGGCTGCTGATGTCTGCTAGGTTTCAGGCTCCCTCTTCCTTTCTTGGTTTGGTGATCCAGTTTCTTCCAATACCAGCTGTAGGCTGGGGTAAGTCTCATCTTCTCCCAGGGCTTGTTTGTCTCTGAGCTCAGCTGCTCTGTTCTCTCCACAAGGTCAGCTGTAGACTCTCAGGTGAACAGCTCATCTCTATTTTCAGGGCCTCTGCTTTGTCTATCATATCTGCTTCTCTGTGACTTTATTTCCCAAGGCTCCAGCTCAAAACTTCAACTAACTCCTGTGCCTTGTCGTTTTCAATGTGTGCCCACACCAGCTAAGGGAGTAGGGACTCAATGCCCTACTGATGTGGCCCAATCAAAACCTTCCTCATTATTTAATTAAGTAAAAGTGAAACCTCTGAATCCAATACAATCTAATATGCACAGACCAGTTCACAAATATAATCCAAATCTATCATAGGAATTAATAAACAATATCTAACTGCTACAGTAACTAAAAGAATCAAATATTTAGGAATATATATAACAAGGATGGATAGGATTTGTTTTCAGAAAACTCCAAATCATTGATAAAATAAATCAAAGAACACCTAAATAAAAGGATGGACCAATAAATTAAGAAACAATATCCTCTTCAACAAATGAGGTTAGAAAAAATTGAGCCCCAATAGTCAATGAATGGAGGAAGAGATTATTGTGGGAACATGGGTGATGGGTTAGAAATATAAGTCTAACTCTCACTAAAACAAAAAGCAAAAACTAGATGCTGCTATGAGGAACTGTTTGGGGCACAGCAAACCAGGACACTCCTTATCAACTCCCAGAAGAGTGAGGGTCATAGACACAAAGATGCCAAATCAAGTAATTGTGAGTTATTAAACCTCCAGCTGCTAGGAAGGATTCCCCTCCCCCATGCCCAAAGTATTAAGTGATGGTAAAACACCTGGTGAATTGTATATAACTGAGGGTAGAGCAGATGTCTTCCTCCATGGAAAGGTGTTCTGAGTCATCTAGGAAGTAACTGGACAGATAGGGAAGACAGGAAAAATCATGGGTTGCTTACCTCGGTGGCTGGAAGGGGCACAATTACCTGGCCCTCAGGGCGGACAGACTAGGTGGATACCCTAGCCCCCTACTCCAAACGGGAGTGTGACTGCAGACTCCCTGCAAGGACGAAGGTTATGGGAGAGTGGAGAGTGATTTTTTTGTGGCAAGTTTAGCCACTTGGGCCCCCTTTGAATATTGGAAGTGACCACAACTCAACAGGTGGAGAAGAGGGGTTTCACTTCAGGCTGGCAGTCATGCCCAGCCACATAGGTAAAGCAATCAATTACATCAGTGAGGAGGCAGAGACAGGCAGTGATCAGCACCACTCCAGCTGACTGCAGGGGAACTAACCTACCAGAGCGAAAAGGGCCAGATAGCCTTCTGAAATGTTAACTAACCCATGGAGTCAGAATAGCTCAGTGGAAGAATTCCAGACTAGAATACATTAGGTCCCTGGTTTGATTACTGGCTATTCCTTGAGAAGTGATCCACCGGGCTACCAGTCATCCAGCTGAAATTTTATGAGACGGAACCTGTAGGCAGTTTCTTTGTATAAGCTTTTCTTGAATCTCTAAGAAAGAGAGATATTAAAAAAAAAAAAAAAAGGATTCTTTTTTAAAAATTTCCCTTACTTTACTCAATAAAATCTGGTTCAAAACCTGAAGAGGTCAGGCTGCAGTTTGAGGGATTGAGGACTACCAATAGCCTGAGAAGATGCTTAATGGTCTTAGAGAGAAAGCTATTTCTCTGTGTATATTATTTATTTTTCTTCTGTCCCTTTTTTTTCTTTTAAAAAATAAGTTGCTGTTGTCCTGTTTCTTCCTCATTTTGTATCCACTTCCTTTGTTTCTCTGATTGTTTCTTTTTCTTTATTTATTTCTTTTTTCTTTTGGTTACTGATCTATTCTACCTACAGTGTTTATACTCACTCCTTCATAT
This sequence comes from Cabassous unicinctus, assembly GCA_029593785.1. Taxonomy (NCBI): domain Eukaryota; kingdom Metazoa; phylum Chordata; class Mammalia; order Cingulata; family Chlamyphoridae; genus Cabassous; species Cabassous unicinctus. The sequence goes on from JAQZBX010101498.1 coordinate 9,074, forward strand.
TTATATCTTTTGTTTTCTGTGTACTTTCTTTTTTTACGTTTTTCATTCTCTCTTTTCTTTTCCTCTCTTCTCACCATTCCAGCTGTTTAGTTCATTCTATATAACATTTTCTCTATTCTATTTCTGGTTTCATTGTTTCTCTTCATCTTTCCTAATCTTATTCCTCTGTGCTTCTTACTCATGTTAATTTTTCAATTTCCTAGCTCTTGAATGGTTGCTCTCCTATCTTTTACTATTATCATTATTATTATTCTTTTGGTCTTCCTATCTCTTTCCTTTCTCTGATTCTAGCATTTTTCTTTCAAATGAACATAGACAGATCTCTCTCACACAAAAAAAATGGCTGAGTGGAAGCAAGGTCTTGCCCAAGTGAGTTGTTCTGAGATCCCACAGAGTAGGAACCTTTATGGCATTGATCTGGAGGAACTGGAAAAATAGATAAAGCCATTAAGGTGCTGCTGGTATGTTTCTTGGCTGCTGTGTATCCTCTTCCTTGGTTTCTCCTTTTCTGTGTACACTGATTTTGTCTACCAATGGTATCTCTTTTCCTTCTTTCATCATTCGATCTTTGGATTTCTGTTGTTGTTCTTACATTCCACCTCTTTATTTATTCCTCAATTTTTCTGGTTTTTATTTATATCTCACCTCTCTTGTTTTCTTTCTTTTATTAAATTTTTCTTTTTGTACTGTCTTTTCTTTTTCCCTCTCTCCACATCATTCTGGTCTTTTAAACCATTTAAATATATTTCTCTATTTGTTTTCCCATTTCATTGTTGGTTCTCCACTTTTTAATTCTTATTACTCTGCACTGTTTACAGGAGTTAAATATTCATTTTCCAAGGTCTTATATTGTCCTTTTCTAATGATTACTATTATTATTAATATTATCCTTTTATTTTTCTTACCACATTCAATTTCTCTCTCCCTAATTTTTTCTTCAAGGGAACATAGACAACAGCAATGAAATTGAATAAGAAGAACAAAGTGTCAAAGAGAAAACTTAACACACACACTATAACACCAATTAAATAAAACCCTAGAGTAAAGAGAGAAGCACTTCAAATGAATAAACCTATCAAAATGAAAAGATGACCAGACAGAAACAAAAAATTACAGACCACACTAAGAAACAGGAAGACATGGCTCAATCCAATGAACAAACTAAAACCAGGAAGAGATGCAGAACATTGAACAACTAATCAAAGCTGTCTAAACAAATATCATGGACAAACTTATTGAAGTGAAGGAAAAGATTAAGGATATTAAGAAGACACTGGGAGAACATATTGAAGAAATTGTAAACATACATAAAAATAACACAGATATGATGGTGATGAATGGCACAATCCAAGAAATCATAAAGACACTGGAAGCACATAACAGCAGATTTGAGCAGACTGACGAATGATTTAGTGATGTGAAGACTCTAACTCTGAAATCAGATAGTAGAACAAATAGATAAAAAGATTTAAAAAATCCAGCCAGGAATTAGGCATTTGAATTACAACACAGAAGACACAAACATAGGCATTATAGGCATCCCAGAGGAAGAAGAGAAGGAAAAAGGGACAGAAGGAGTGTTGGAGGAAATGACTGAAAACTTCCGAATACCATTGAGGGAGATGGATGTAAATGTCCAGGAAGCAAAGTGCTACCCAAACAGTATAAATCCTAACAGACCCACTCCAAAACATATACTAATTAAACTGTCCAATGATCAAGACAAAGAGAAAATACAGAAAGCAGCAAGGGAAAAGAGAACAATCAAATATAAGGGAAGCTCAACAAGATTAAGTGCTGATTCCTTATCTGAAATCATGGACGCAAGAAGACAGAGGTATAGCATAGTTAAGGTTCTAAAAGAAAAAAACATCCCATCCAAAAATACTCTATCCTGCATAGCTGGCATTCAACAATGATAGAGAGTTCAAAATATTCACAGATAAACAGAAATTAAGAGAGTATGCCAATAAGAAACTTTCCCGTCAAGAAATACTAAAAGGAGTTCTACAGGTTGAAAGGAAAAAACATTATAGAGAGAGCTGGTAGAGAGTGTAAGATCAACTAAAAAGAGAAAAATAAACATAAAAAGAATATATGACATACATAAATCCAAAGAAAATATGGCTAATGAAAGTAATTGTTTGAGAGTAATTACCCTGACAGTTAATGGATTAAACTCCT
>JAQZBX010101499.1:0-11255 GCA_029593785.1 Cabassous unicinctus
AGTATATTTTTTTGGTGAGAAGTATAATTCATATATTATATAATATATTATAGCCACTCTTGCTTTTATTCTATTTTTCTATGTGGGAAGCTGGCACCCAACCACTGAGCCACATCAGCTTCCCTGAGTTGTTTTTTTCTTTTGTTTTGCTTTTTGTTCATTTTTTAAATATATTTTTTATTTTTTAAAAAGATACTTAGATTGCATAAATATTACATAAAAATATAGGGGATTCCCATATGTCCCCTCCCTACATCTCTCACATTTTCCCACATTAAAAACATTCTTGTTTAATGGGGTACATTTGTTACAATTGATGAAAACATCTTGAAGCATTGCCACTAAGTATGGATTATAGTTTACTATCTCTCCCACATAATTTGGTAGGTCATGGCAAGATATGTATTGTCCTATATCTGTCATTGTAATGTCATTCAGGACAATTTCCAAGTCCTGAAAATGCCCTCATGTTACACCTGTTTTTCCCTTTCCCTTCCCTCAGAACCTCCAGTGGTCACTGGCTCCACATCAATGATATAATTTCTTCCACTGCTTCAATCACAATAAGTCTAGAGTAGAACACCAGTAAGTCTACTTTAGCCCATACTTCATTCCCCAATCCTGAGGATTCTGAGATGGTGATGCCCACTCCACCTCTAATTAAGGGGGTGCTTGGATCTCATGGGGCAGATGGATGAGACTCTCTTGTTTGCAATTGTAGACTCTCTCGGTTCTTGGAATGATAATTGTCCATCATCATTGCCTTGTTAGTTGTCCTGGATGAGTCCAATGAACTGGAGACTAGGTGTTGCAACTCTGTTGATATTCAGGGCCCAGCTGGTGCATGGAGAGCCCAAAGATTTTAGTCTTTTGGATGTACACTTCTCAACCCTAGTACTAATTATAGGTTCAAATAGAAGGGTCAGAAGAGCCAAGTTGAGGGAAACTACAACTGAATCCATCTTTGACACACGGGGGATCATAAATTCCAAAGTAGTGGCCTCTGGCAAAGCATCAAACTCCTGAGCTATCTGCCCAGTCTATAGTGTCTGGATGTATCCAGAGCCTTCACAAGCCCTACTATTTGAGGTAGTATTTATTTTGGCAGTCAATGAGAAGCTGCTGAGACATGTATAAACATAACCTCTGGAATAACCTCCCTATTCACTTTGAAGTCTCTTAGCCATATAAACTCATTTTTCTTTACCTTTTCCCCCTTTTGGTCAAGGTATTTTCCAGTTGCATTGCTAGTTGGTGCTTGGTAGCAATCCCTCAGTGCCAGGGAGGCTCATCCCCAGGGGTCATGTTTCATGTTGGGGGGAAAGTAATGCTTTTATATGCTGACTTCAGCTGAGAGAAGCCACATTTGATCAACAAGGAGGCTCTCAGGAGGTAACTCTTAGGTACCCTATAATACTAGCCTAAGTTTCAATTTCAAAAGTAAATGTTCATAAGTACAGTCATCACAATCAAGGACCAGTCAATGGTCGATCCTCCTCCATTAGTCACTCCCCATGTACTCAGGGAACTCTTGTTCTTCCATTAGAGAATGTGGCACAGCTCCCCAGGAGATGGGAATATGATATTCTTTTGGTTATTGTGTGGATCTCCACCACTATGACAATGCCCCATGAACATTTGTATACATTTATATGCCTTATATGAATTCCCAGGTGACCCTCCTCCCATGTATCCTCCATCACTGACATCCTGCACAAATGATACTCCCCTGTCATAGTTGTTACCCTTCTGTGATCCAAAACTTCTTCAAAAATGAAACCTATGAAGTAGCCAGATGCAATTAATAAGAAAGTGAAATAATAATGATAGCTTTAAAGATAAGAAATAAAATACAATTTAAAAAAAATTGGAATAATAAAAAATAGTGAAAAAGTATTTTTAAAAAATCTTTTTGACATTATGTCTTTCATCACTGTAAGATCTGATGTCTTGTATGTATAGTGATATTGTCTTCCATTTATTCCCCCAGGATCTTACTTTTTTCATTTTGTTTTCAAAGAAGTTTTAGGTTACAGAAAAGTCATGTAAAGAATATAGGGGTCTCTCATACACCCAACATCCTCCTCCTTTTCCCCTTTTCCCTATTCATAATATTTTATATGTGGATGGTACATTTGTTACAATTGATGTAAAAATATTGATGCATAAATATTTTTATATTGATCTAAAATATTTGCAATTGATATAAAAAAATTTTCTTTCTTGTTTATTTTTTCAGGAGGCACCGGGAACAGAACCCAGTACCTCCCATGTAGGAAGGGGAGCTCAACTGCTTGAGCCACATCTGCTCCCTTGCTTTTATTCTTAATGTCTGCATGCTATACTTTGAGCATCCTTTTATTTAAAACCTAATCATTTCATTGATTTTGAATTGAGATTTTTGTGTACTGTATATACTTAAATAACATTTTAACCCAATCTACCAATCTCTGTCTTGTAATTGACTTATTTAGACCATTCATATTTAATGTAATTATTGACATGATAGTTTAAGTCTGCCATTTATGTTTTGTTCTCTCTCTTATGCCTTTCTATACTTTCCTTTACCTGCCTTCCTGTGAGATACTTGAACAAATATTATATTTCCATTTTGATGTATCTAGAGTGTTTTACATTGTATCTTTTTGGATACCATTTTTAGTAGTAGTGCTAGGAATCTCAGTATATGTACATAACTTGTCATAGTCTACTGATATCATTTTATCAATCTGAGTGAAGTATAGAAACCTTATCAACTTTATGTTTCTTTCCCCTCCCCTTTTTATAATATAATTGTCCTAAATTTTCTTCAACATATATTGAGAATCACATGATACAATGTTATATGATATTTGCTTCAATAATCAAACATAATTTATAAACTCAGGAAGAATCAGTAAGTATATTTTGTTTAACCCTATTTTTGACCTCTCAATTGTTCTTTTTTTTTCCTTTCTGTTGTTCTAAGTCATCTTCTTTCATCATTTCCTTTATGTTTAAAGAATTGTTTTTGGCCATTCTTTTAGGATAGTTCTGAGGAGTGCACATGCTCTTAGTTTCTTTAATTTGAGAATGGCTTGATTTCTTCTTTATTTCAGACAATAAAATTTTCAGTTGACAGTTCATTTCTTTCAGCCCCTGAAAAATATTGGACCACTTCTTTCTGGCCTTTATGGCTTCATATGATAAATCAGATGACATTTTCATTGTTGCTCCCCTATTTATAAGGTGTCACTTTATTCACTGATTTCCAGGAGTTTTTCGTTGTCTTTAGTTTTTAGGAGTTTGATTATTGTATGCATTGGCATGGATTTATTTGGGTTTATCCTGTTTGTAGTTCATTCAGCTTCTTGAATCTGTAGGTTTCTGTGTTTTGCTTAATTTTAGATTTTTTCCATCATATCTGTGAAGAATTTTCCAGCAAAACCATTTTTCTCCTTTTTTTCTAGGACTTCAAATAACACAAATGTTAGATAATTCAGAATTTTCTTTTAGCCTTTATGTGCCTGAGGCTCTATTTATTTTTTCTTTAGTCTACTTTCTCTCTGTTGTTCAGATTGTGTAATTTCTATTGCTTCATCTCCGAGTTCATGAATTATTTACTTTGTCTTATTCCTTCTGCTGATTTACAGGGATTTTAGCTAACTTGCTACAGGAAGAAGCAGGATTGTTCCTACTCCCTCTTGTCCATAGCCAAAATTTCTTTTTACTTCTTTTTAAGTGACTCGAAACCATGGATATTTATTTAATTTTTAAGCTGTCATTTTAATATCAATGTTCAGTTATACAAAGGAAAATGTGTCCTATTGATTTTCTTAACAGCAAATAGAAGTCAATGATTTCTGTCTCATCATGAGTAACTACCTCTTTAAATTCTGCAAACAATTTAACAGGTCAGAAGCGCTAAATTTTGAACAGGCCTGTCTATTGAAAGCACTACAGTGGACATAAATGGAAAAATCCTGTCTACCACCATAGGCTTAAATGAGAGAAGATTGCTCCAGTGTCAGTTTAGCAAGTCTTTCAATTCCTGGGGCATATGAGACCTTGATGAAGTGATTTGTTGAGTGTCAGACCTATTTTCTTATAGGGCAGTATAGGTTCTTTCTAGGATCTGACATAATTGATGGTTCAAAAGTTTCAAGTAGATAAATACTTTTTCTGAATCAAATAGGGAAGATTTCAACCATTTTCTGGCTGACCCTAAATCTGATATTTATTTCTCTGTATACTTCTATCTCTCTTCCAAGGTTGCAACTATGTTGCAGAAATAAAGGAAACATCAAAGAGATGAATGAGAAAAATGTCTGTTAGATTTGTGCTACACAGTAGCCCTGTTCCCTACAGTATAAGAAAACGAAATATGCTTCACCAAAAATGTATACTAGTAACCTAATAAAGAGTTGACTATTACTTTATTGCTTGGCACTGGATGAAACTATTCACAAGCAGGACTTCCTGTGGCATTTCTAAAAATATTTCATTGGAAAGTAATGTATTTTATTGTCCCTGGCAATACTATTGTATTTGCCATTCAAATATTTTACCATTCACAAAATAAACTCAATTTTGCCCTTTAGCATTTCTCATGAAGATTATCTAAAACTTTTATAGTTTCATAATGAAAATAAGGTCTGCTAATCCTTTCCCTCCCTTAACAGCGTATGCTCCTATATTGGAAATTGATAGTTATAGCCTATTAAATACCATTTTGCTGATCCATTTTAAAAATCATTACCACTATTGGCTGAAAAGGGGGATAGGTAAGGTGGTAATTGTTTTAATAGGAGGTTTTCAGGGTGCTATAAAGGTGCAAGACTAGATAATAAGGAATTTTCTAAAATTACCTGGAGTTAGAATTGACCTGGACTGGCAAATTATATGTCTGTAGGCAAGAGGGTGAGAGGAGTCACAGATGATTCCAGGTTTTTAAATCTGTGAGACTGAGAGGTGTTTGCACGATTAAAAGAAGTAGGAAACAGGGAAGGAGCAACATGGCAGTAGAGTAGGGCACTCCAGTTGTCAGCTCATCTTACCATGCAGTTAGTAATCAACCAAAGCTATCTAAATCACCCTTTTGAGGGGTCCAGGAGACCAGAAGAGCATCCCGAAATATCCTTAGAAGAACAGAAAGAGGAGACTGCTCATCTGCAGTGAACATTCATGAGTAGAGCACCCCACACCAAGGAGGCCAGTGCCCATTCTCCCACAGGTGCAGTAAGATGATTCAGGAGCTGTTCCCTGGCTGGAGTTGGAAGCTTCATTTCCCAAAAATGGGGGAGGAAGAGATGGTTGGGTACCAACTTCAGCTACTGATTAGTAAATTTTGCTGGTTAAAGTCCATTCTTAAGTACAGCTAAAGTTTGAACATGTTCAAGTCAGAAAGAAGCCAGTAGACTCCATTTTTTCTCTTTCCCCAGAATGAGGGGAAGGTGGGCTGCTTGAAAATCACAATGATGGTAGGGGTAGGCTTCTTTCCACCTGGTCAGATTACTGGCAAAGCCTGGGCGCCAACCCCACCTATGGCAGGGAGGAAGCTGGAGTACCTGAACAAGCCTCTCTGGGCAACTGTAATTCCTTTCAGTCCCAATGGATGACTGTTGGACACACATGTGGCCCCATCTGCACACCTGACAGGACAGAAAGAGGCACACTGCTCCTGTAACCTTTCCAGACAGCTGCAGTAGCTCTTGGCCTACACAGACTATGCTATTAGACACATCTGTGGCTATATCCTTGCCACTGATAAGGCAGGAGGAGGGATGGGGCTCCCTCAAGTTTTCTGGGTAAATGCAGTCACTTTAAGTCTGGAAAGCAGATTGTTGGGTACATTTCTGGTTCCATCCTTGCCTCTGACAGGGCAGAAGGAGTAGCAGTGTTCCCTCAGCCTCTCCAGGCAAGTGCAATGGCTTTCAGCCCACACAGGAAAGAGTGTTATGCATGTTTGTTGTGCCATCCACACCCCTCGCAGGGGAGGAGGGAGGACGATGAATAATTAGTCTATCTTGGCAACTGTGAACAGTTTTTGCCCACACAACTTAAATTTTTGCCCTTACTCATGGCACCATGCCCACCTCAGGCAGAGGAGGAATGGGTGTGGAGCTTCTTCAGTCTCTCCAGGCAACCAAAGATGGTATTGGCTTGCATGGCTTGGATTATTGCACAGCTGTGGCTCTGTCTGTATCCCTGGCAAGGGAGAAAGGTGGGAGAAGCTTCGTTGGTTCCTGGAGCAACATGGGCAGCTTCAGCCACAACATTTTACAGTACCAACTGAATCCTAAGCAACAACACTGCCATCAGCAAGGAAGAAAGTTCAAGAAACAGATGAAAAGGCCTGAAGAAATTAAGATTGGCTAAATCTGAGCCCCTTTAAATTTCCAAAATAAGTTGAACTATGTATCAAAGAGGGGCTGTATCACAAAAACAATGAAATAGAAAGCCCTAGACTATGGAGAAAAATTAAGCCCAGAATTAATATACCAAGTAAATCAGAAGCCAAGGCACTAACAAATAATTAAAATCATACCAAGAAACAAGAAAATAAGGCCCATCCAAAGAAACAAACTAAACCTCCAGAAGGCACAAAGGAGGTGAGACAAGTAATTAAAGATGTCCAAACAAATTTCCTTAATAAATTAAATGAGATGGTGAAAGAGATTAAGCCTATTAAGAATAAACTAGGCATGCACAATGAAGAATTTGAAAGCATACAAAGAAAATAGCTGATGTTATAGGAATGAAAGGACAATAAATATGATTTAAAAATACTCTGTAAGCATATAACAGCAGAATTGAAGAGGCAGAAAAAAGAATCAGTGAGCTTGAAGACAAGACCTCCAAAAGTGAACACACAAAAGAACTGATAAAGAAAATAATGGAAAAAAATAGAACAGGGTCACAGGAAGCTAAATGATGTCAAGAGTTGTGCAATTATGCATGTCAAGGGTTCCAGAAGGGGAAGAGAAGGGGAAATGGGTAAAAGGAATATTTGAGGAAACAGTGGTAGAAAATTTTCCAATTCTATTGAAAGACATAGATATCTGGGGCCAAGAAGCATAATGTACTCCCATCCGAATAATCCAAATAGACCTACTCTGAGATACATACTAATCAGAATGTCAAATGCCAAATATAGAGAGAATTCTGAAAGCAGCAAGACAAAAGAGATTCATCACATACAAGGGATGCCCAATAAGATTATATGCTATTTTTCATCAGAAACCAGGGAGGCAAGAAGACAGTAGAATGATATATTTAAGATACTGCAAGAGAAAAAGTGCCAGCCAAGAATCTTATATCCAGCAAGATTATCTTACAAAAATGAAGGCAAGTTTAGAATATTCACAGATAAACAGAAATGGAGAGTTTGTAACCAAGATACCAACTCTTAAAGAAATACTAAAGGGAGTGCTATAACCTGAAAAGAAAAGACAGGAGAGAGAGGCAAGGAGAGAGGCTTGGTAGAGACATCAGAAATGAACATTATATCAGGAAAATTAACTAAAATTGTAAAAAGAGTGGTGAAATAAGATTTGACAAATTAAACCCAAAGGTCAAAAGTAAGAACTACCTTTATAGCCTTTATAGTAATAATTTTGAATGTTCATGGAGTAAAGTTCCCACTCAAAAGACAAAGACTGGTGGAAATTGGGGCTAAAACTTGAAGGGAGTGGTGAGGGTCAGAAATACAGAATTCATACCTTCAACAAAGTGTTATTGACTATAATATTCCAGGTGCTTGCTACACTCTGTGATGCATTTGCAGACAAGTTAGACTTGTAATCTTTAAGAATGGGTGATATTTAGAGGGTTTTTTGAGGATAGTAGAAGACTCAAACCAATTTGCTTATGTTACTTATTTTAGTTTCCTAGGATTCTTAAGCAAATACCAATAAATGTGTTGGCTTAAACATTAGGAATTTGTTTTCTTACAGTTTTGAGACTAAAAGAAAGTCTGAATTCAGACCAAGTCCTTGTCTCTCCCTTCTATTCTGAGTTCTGTTGACGTAGTTTCCTGCTTCCTCTCTCTCTGTCTGAATTTCATTCTCTTATCAAAGACTCCTATAAATTTGATAAATTAAGAACCATCCTGATTGAGGCAATCTACATTTTAAATGAAGTAACCTCACTTTAAAAAGGCTATTTACAATGGGTTTGCACCCAAATAATGGATTAGAATTAAGAACATTTTTTCCTGGGGTACATACAGCTTCAAATCTCCATATCTCTCTTATAATAAGGCTATGGGAAAAAGAAGGTATAGAATGGAAAACCAAAGAGGTAACAGAAGAACCAGGAGCATGCAATGTGATGGAAGCCAAAGGAGAAGAAAATTTAAAGGATTTGATGATAAATGGCAAGGGAAGCCTTAGAGTTTTGTAGAATTGAAAAAAAATAAAACTGATTATTTTTGTAGGAGATAACATCTTAATAATAAATATTTATTAAACCCTGAGTGCTTCACATACATGATGTCATGTAATATCACAGCAATTCTGTGAAGGTGCCATTAATTTTCCCATTATAGATTGAGGAAACTGAGGGTCAATGGTTAACTTTTTTGCTGAATGGAAATAGTAGATCAGGAGTTTAATCTCAGCTTTCTCTGACCATAGATTTATCTGCTTCTTAAACTCAGAAAAAAAGTCTCAGTGTTAACAGAAACCAGACAATTAGCAAATAGGACATTGGTTCCCAAACTTTTCTGCACATTAGAGTAACCTGGGGCTCTTTTAAAAATCATCATGCCCATGTCATACTCCCATGCCAAATAAATCTGTGTTTCTGGTGTTGGAGGAAGACATCAGCAAGTTTTAAATGTCCCCAGGTGATTCTAATGTGCATCAAAGTTTGGGCACAGCAGCATTAATGAGTAAATAGACCAAGAAGAAACAGAGAGCAGGGTTGACTGTGTCTTCAAACAATTTGCTGCTAAAAACAAGGGAAGTTAGCTAGATAAGTCAGGAGATAGAAATATTGAAGAGATTGTCTTTTCTTTTTTAGATTTACATGGGGAAATGAGAAAAATTTGCAAGGTGAGTGGGAAAACATGCAAGAAGAGGGCATTGAAAATGCAAGAGAACAGAGATGTTGATTGCTCCAGACAAGACAGTAGTGGTGGCATCAAAAATCTAAGTGATGTGGTAGGTTTTTGGTCAGGAGGAGGAAAAATTCTTTCTCTGAAAGGAAAGGGTGAAGATGCAAAATGTGATTCTCTGGAGGGAGAGAAGTTACTTGACTTCCTCCTCCACAATCTGCAGTGTTGCTGTTAGTGTCACCTCCAGGGATTGAGCCAACTTTCAACACTAATATTCTAGTGCCGGCACATTTCAGAAGAATGCAAGTAATAGCAGTGCTCCAATATATGGCCCTTCATTGAGGAAAATTAGAACAGAATATGCCAATGATTTATTTGAATTTGCTATCAATCACATCGAGAAAATATGCCACAGTCATTATCAGAGAGTCCTGTAGCTTAGAAAATGGAACTCTGTCAGATGTCCAAGAGCCAAGTAGTTTTTGAAAGAGATAAATCTATTTTTCTCTGACCAGGACTTCTTTTATAAATGTGACAGGTCAAACAGGGTTATACCTGAAAAACACAAAGAAGAAAATAAGTTAAATGTGAGACTCAAAGAGATTCATTTTCTTTTCCTGTAGCCACTCCACATTTACATCATGTTGTAGCTTCCTATACCCAAGGTCGTTTGAATCATTCTGTTAAATAAAACACGAAACATTTGTATTTTCATCTGTTTGAATTCATTGGTTGAAGATGTAAAAGGCCAAATCTTCGATGAGAAGGCCAAGTTTGTATAGAATTGCATACTAAGACAGACATGGTAAATTAAAGGGCAAAGTCACAAGGCCTAAAAGGATACCTTTTTAAAAAAATAAAAATAAAAAAGAAGCTTTAGATTACCTAAATGTTACATAAAAAAATTAAGGAATTCCTATATAACCCACCCCTCCCCCTTCCATGCATTCCCTCATTAACAACATCTTTCATTAGTGTGGATATTTGCTATAATTGATGAACACACATAGAAGCATTGCTACTAACCATGGACTATAGCTTACATTATGGTTTACACTTTGCCTTACAGAATTTTATAGGTCCTGACAACGTGTATAATGGACTGTATCCATCATTGCAATGTCATGCAGGACAATATCAATGTCCCATAAATGCTCAATGTTACATCTATTCTTCCCTTTCCTTCACCTCAGAACCTCTGGGGGCCACAACCTTTATATCAATGGTACAAGTTCTTCCATCGCTAGAATAATAACAAGTCTAGTTTGGTCCATTATGTATTCTCCCCTTATGTTTGTTCATTCCTCATTCTTGAGGATTTGGGCATGGTGATGCCCACTCTGTTTCTGATTGAGAGGGGTCTTAAATCCCATTTGGCAGATGGATGGAATTCTATTGCTTGCAGTTGTAGATACTCTCTGTTTTTTGGGATGGACAATGACCCCATCATCCTTTTGTTAATTGTACAAGGTGAGTCCAGTAAACTGGAAAGTAAGTGTTGCAACTCTGCTGAGATTAGGAGGTCAACCAGCATATGAAAGGACTGAAGATTTAAATTTCTGGGACATATATTTAACAAGTATAGTGTAAATTAGCGGTTCAAATAAAGGGTGATGAGGAGTCATGTGTAAGAAAATTGTAAATGTGTCTAACTAAGATACACTGGGAAGCATATATTCGAAAGGGAGGCACACTGACAGGGTGCCAAATTCCTGGTATTGTCTGCCCTGCCTATAGTGTCCAAATGTCTCTAGATCCCTCAGGAGCCCTGGTATTTGAGGCATTATTTACTGTGGCAGTCAATGAGATCCTGCTGAGACCTGCATAAGCATAATCTCTGGAATGAACCCTCGACTTATTTTGAAATCACTTAGCCATAAAAACTCATTTGTATTTAATATTCCCCCCTTTTGTTCAAGGTCTTTTTCCAGAAGCATCACTAGTTGGCACTTGGTAACAATCCCTCAGTGCCAGGGAAGCTCATCCCCTGGAGTCATGTCCCATGGTGGGGGAAGGTAATGTGTTTATATGTTGAGTTTGGCTTAGAGAGTGGCCACATTTGAGCAACAAGGAGGCTTTCAGGAGGTAACTCTTAAGCAATATATAATAATAAGCAAAATTTCAATTTTCTCAAGAGAAGGTTCATAAGTAGAACAATCAATATCAAGGGCCTGGCATGTCAATGGTCTCCCATGTACTTGAAGAATGGTCTGTCCTG
>JAQZBX010101500.1:0-11255 GCA_029593785.1 Cabassous unicinctus
CATAAATTAAGATACTTATCATTAAGACCTATAGTCTTTCTTTTCTTTTCTCTCAGTTTCTTTCTTTGGGTCCTTTTTTTTTTTTTGAGAGTACTGGGACCAGAGATTGAACCTGGGACTTCGTATGTGGAAGGCCGGTGCTCAACCACTGAAACACAACGGCTCCCCTGAGCTGGCTCCCTCATCTGTTTGCTTATTGTCTGCTCATTGTTAGTTTATTTTTTTTCATTTGTTGTTTGCTTGCTGTTTTTGCTCATTGTCTCTTTTTTTTAGGAGGCACCAGGAACCAAACCCGGGACCTCCCATGTGAGAGGAGGGTGCTCAACTGCTTGAGCCACATTTGCTCCCCTCTTTGGTTCCTTTTTGTTTTAGTACATTTTCATTTTTCTTTTGTAAAGGAATGCTTATGAAGCAGACATTCAGGCTACCAACTTACCTCTTGCAATTTGAGTGTCTATTCTAGGATCAATTAATGGCCAGTAAGGGAAACTGGACTAGGGAATCAAGCAAAGTATGAGAAGTTACAGTCATTGGAAGTCCAAAATGAATTTAAATTATCTCTGAATCTATCATCAAAGTCAAGAGGAAAGCAGACAATGATACAAAGGAGGAGCACAGGCATTCCAGGGCATCAGTAACTTGTAAGTAATTTAAGAACAGATATCATATCTTACATTTATCCCTCCAGGACAGACATTTATATTTGTTACTTGATATCTGTTCTTTACTTAACTCCTCTGATTTTTAGCTGGAAAATAATTGCTTGGAATAAAGATTGCATTTCCCACATTTCCTTACAGTTATTTGACTATATGACTTCTTTATGGGCAACGAGCTATAAAAGGAAGTTATGAAGTTATGTGTGCAACTTATAGAAAGTGTCTTTAAAAGGAAAAACATACTTTTTCTTCTATTTTCTCTTTTTTCCTGGATGGAATGTGGATGCGAACTTGGGAATGAAAGATAGAGGAAGCCTGGGTTCTATGGGTCTCACACCAGCCTTTGCCTGTTTAACTCCTGACATATAGGCCACAGTTATTTTGGAGCACCTGTCAGTCACTACTGAACCTAATTCTTAGAGACATACCTTCTACAACCTCTGAAAGAGTACCTTGCATTCTATCAACAATTAAAATTGTTACGTGATTAAACAAATGTGTTGGGAGTATTGTCTTCTTCACATTCTTGGAAGGCTAAGTGTTTTAGGATCCCAAGGATATATTATATAAGAGAGGGGATTTAATATGGCAAGCAAAGCAACCTAAAAGAAATGTAGGTAGGTGGGTGGATGGATGGATGGGGAGATAGATAATAGATAGTCAGATGATAGAGAGAATAAAATGGTATACATCTGGAGAGATGATGGTGGTGGTGGTGGTTGTGTGATGGTAATGAAGATGAATATATATATGTATGTAGATATATATATATATTTTCCCCAAGAACGAGAGATACCATTCAGTGGAGGGTGCAGTGAGCCAGGGTGTGAGCACTGTCTTGGTCACTGGCTGGTGGAAGTATAAATTAATACAAACTTTCAGAAGCTGTTTACTAATACCTATCACCAACCTTAAACATGTTTATTCCCTTTGATACTATAATTTCATTTTTAGGACTCTATCCTAAAAAAAGAATATTGACAAAGAGTAATGTCCAAAATTTTCATCTTAGCAGTGGGTTTGAAGAAAGTTTCTATCTGACCCTAAGGGTTCAGACAATAAATACCACATACGACATGGAATGTCAGAGTTGGCAGTTACTGGTACCCTTTTGCATGAGTTGATTTTCATGGGGGAAAGAGCCTTGAGAAGAAAGTTTGGCTTGGGCACTGAGTAGTAGAGGTGGGGGGATGATTGAGCAGGCAATGAGGTGTCTGCTTCCAAGCCAGGCCCATGGATCAGGTCTGCCCACAACTGAGAGAGGTTTACTCACAGAAGCTGAAGATGCTTTTCCATAAATGAGATACAGAAGCATGAAGGCTGTTCTAGTGCTCAGGAGTGGAAGACTCAGAGTAGAGCATCTTTCACTGGGGAGAGAACCCCAGTTGGGCTCAACACAGATGGACTGGAGACATGCTTTGGCAACCTGAGGGAGGATGCAGAGAGCCACTTTGGGAAAGACACCAGCATCTCCGTGGTGGGCACCAGCTACAGTGTCAGTGGGAAGGTGCTGCCCTCAAGTGGCTGTGCAGGGAGTAGGCATCAGCAAGGGGCCAGGTGCAGAAGAGCAAGGAAGAGGGTTTGTGAGATCACCTGAGCTCCCAGAGGCACTGAAATGGAGCTGGTGGTTAGGAATTACGTAGACAGGGACATGAGCCAGTGAACTTTGTGTTATCACAGGCTCATGTATAGCCACAGTTGAGGGAAATAACCTAATGCCTAATGGTGGGGGAAATTTAAGCAGATTATGGTTTGTCTCAGAACTGGTGACCTGATGCTCTCTATGGATGCTCAGTACCGTCCCTGTCCTTCCACATTCTCCCCTATACCATAGGGGCTGGAAGTCTGGAAACTACATTACTCAGCTCTCCTTGCCAACAGGAATCTGTTTGGATATCATCAGTGGGTGGCACTTTGCGAAGTTTGCAAGGCAGAAAAATAAGGATAGGGCATTATTTTCTGGTAGGAGTTTTAGTAAGGGCATCAGCAAAGGGCTGACTTAGCAGCTTTCAGGTACTGCAGGCAGCTGAGATCAGTGATCCTAGGATCACTGCAATACTCCAGGGCCTTTCTGACCATTGTGCCCTCCCAATGGGAGGCTTATACAAAGATTGTGTAGGCCTTACATGCCCTTTACTAAACCCCTTCATAATGAAAAAATGAGTAACCTGTTTTCATGACTAAACCTGAGTGATACAGAGTAGCATATTGATTAAGCACCTGGCTTATTAAGCACCCGACTTCTGGTATCACTCAGACTCGGTTTGATCTGACTTACCTAAGGTGATAGCTTAAGCACATTTCCGAACAGATCTTTGCCCAGTTTCTTCATTGGCAAAATGGGTTAATAAAAGCACCTACCTCGTAGGACTGTCAGGTGGGTTAAATTATCTGATATATATTAGTATCTATAAACACTATCATCATTATTGAATATTGTACAGCCATTAATACTTAAAAAATATAATGAAGGTGAGATAGGAAGAAAAAATTATATGTACAATATCATCTCAACTATCTGAAATACACAGATGGAAACATACCAACATTTTATCTTTGGGTGATGAGTTTACAGATGATTCGATTTTCTCCTGAATATTTTTTCATATTAAAAAAATTGTCTATAATAACTATGTATTACTTTATAATAAGAAATGCATATAATATTATTAAAATAGCCCATAGGGAGGTTACTTAAGTATATAATCAAATCTCAGCATCACCCAAATCTATACACAATCAAATAATGCTATTTCCTTGGCATCTAATATCCACCATCTTTTTTAGTCCTTTTTCCCACCAGCCCCAAGGGTCAAGTAAACATCATGATAACTCTAGATCTGGGAACAATAAAGCCTTAGTTCCAGGAATTTGCAGAAGGTGAACTCTGTAGGTAGCAGATGAGTTTGTGAGATTATTCTGGAGAGATGGCTTCACTCTTACTGCAGATGGGAGGAGAATCTACTTGTGATACAGCAGCGATCTAGGGTCTGTGTGCCTTTGGTTGTGTTTTAGTTTAGTCCTTGCCTTAGTTTCCTAGGGCTGCTGTAACAAAGCACCACAGATTAGGTGGCTTAAAATAACAAAAGTTTTTTTTCTCACAGTTCTGGAGGCTCCAAGTCCAAAATCAAGGGGCCAACAGAGCCATCCTCTTAAACCTGAGGAGGCGAGCTCCTCTTTGCCTCATCTAGCTCCTGGTGGCTTGCCAGCAAACCATGGTGTTCTCTCCTCTTCTGTCTCCAGCTCTGGGTCCAAATCTTCTCTTCCTATAAGGACGCCAGTCATGTTGGATTAAGGGCCCACCTTACTCCAATCACCTCATTTTAACTTAACTAATTCCATTTGCAATGACCCTATTTCAAATAAGTTCACATTCTAAGGCACTGGGGGTTAAAACCTCAACACATCTAATTTTGAGGGACACAGTTGAGCCAAAACAGCCCTAAATTTAATTCTGCAAGACGACGGTGGACATACTTCCAGATTTATGCTTCCTGTTGTCTCAGGATATTATTAGGACTGCTCCGTTTCACCTTCAAAAAGGTCTCCATTTAGATAATAATGTATATGTGCATCTCACGCATTACCTATCCAAATAGAGTATCCTTTTGGGTTTTAAGAAAAAATCGTGTACAGCAATCTGTGTATAATTGCTTCTAAGTTAACTACCTAAGAACAACATCTGTATTGTTTTGTAATGAGCTTCCTATCTTGAGAGGTTGACAGCTCACTTACAGTCCATGTGAAACCACCATGCTTTTTATTTTTTCCTTTCTCCAACTATGAGGAGGTGGATTTCTAGAATATACCCTTCAAAATGAACAACTTGTTTAAGAAGATATTAGTCTCCTGCATATCTAGGTCCATATCTATGTAAGATGCCTACCTGCTAAGAAATTCCAAGTGGGCATATGAAATGCAATCCCATAATCATGTCTTATTTTTCTCTACATTGCCAGGGCCTAGTACACAGCCATTTATAGAAATGCAACAAACTTTGTCTGAACTGAACTGAACTGCACTTGCTGTGAGTTTCTAATAAAGAGAGAGTTCAGGAATCCATCGTTTGGGCTTATTCATTAATCATTTCCATGTATGTTGTTTCCTAGTCAGCCCCCTATGAAGAAATATTGTGTTGGTAGGTTTTTTTTTTTGTTTTTAATTTCCTTTTTATTTCCTCATTGTACTAGGGATGGGATCGTGTACAGCAGATGTGCCATCAATCAGTTGAATCACTGGGCTGGACCTTGCCTTTGAGCTTATCGTGTAGGACAGAAAATAGTATATATACACTGAATGTTTTTTATTTGCTGCTCATAATCTTAATTAACTTTCACTTGTACTGCTTTCTTTTCCCTTCACCTGTGTCTCCTTTTTCACCTCTTTCCACGGGCACATGGACTTCTGAAGAAGATATATCAGTGCTGTTCTGAAGATAAACATGATGGAGCCTTTCCTTAAAAAGTCCTGCGAGTACTCATAAGACTCTAAACAACAATAAAATCCCTGAGCGATGAACACTAGATGAGTGCTACAGGATCTTAAAAGGAAAAGAGCAATGGGCTTTCGAGTCACAGAGGCAGGTCTCATGGAGGAAGTGAAGCATGAGCGCCGTCCTGAATAACGAGAGGAGGAGGAGGAGGCTCGCTCTTCTTGGCAGGATCACACCCGGCAGACAGAGCCGTAAGCCCCCAGCAGAGATTCCAGGGCCCCCAGTGGGGCACAAAGCAGCAGGATGACCCCAAAGGTTGGCAGTAAAGGGGTCAAGTGGACACGACTGAGGGATGTCCTCACTGTGACTCCTATGAAGCAGCGGATGCCTGTGTGAGCCAAGGACTAGATGAGCTCATCTCTCCTGCAATTTAGACTTAACGCAGAGGTGGGACCGGCAGGAGGAAGGGGAAACTCTAAACTGACTGGGAATATTTTGCCCAATCCTGGTGAAAGGAGGTTTAAGTCAATAGTAAGAAGATATTCAGAAAACAAAGACACGTAGGTTTCTTGCACACTTTTGTTTGTGGGCTGAGATGGATACCTGCTGTAATTGTCTCTGTGAGGAGGTGAAAAATGACAAATTATCAACTGTGCATGTGGCCAGGCTGAGAAGGGGGCAGGGGAGGCACTTGCTCTGAGGGCCTGTCATCAGTCCTGCTGTGCATGGAACTTATCAGAGTTTGGTTTGCAAGGTGGGGGAGGGAAGGGCTTCAAGTCACAAATGGATCAACATTAGTCTAGACACTTTTCCATTGCTAACGGGAACTCCATACAAACTTTACCCGACCCAATTTAAGCTGCAAAAATTGGACGGGACATCTCCAAAGAGCAGCCAGCATTACCTGTCAGATTGTTAACTTACCATTTGCCTCTGCTCCTCCTGAACCAGATGAACAGTTTTCTCTGTGGTGGTTAACTTGACATTTCTGTTCCCAATCTAAGCATAAAAGAGGAGATGTTAGAGTAACCAAAAAGATGAAGGAAGGTGGGACAGCATGCCCTCCAGGAACCAGCGTGCATTTTACTCTCATTCATTTAGGCCCATTGGCATCAGATATATAATCATATATCTTTGAAAATAAATACATACCCTTTTTTTGAAAAAAATTTCACATTAATGCATTCTTTGCATCATATTTATATATCTGTCTTTCTTGCCAAAATGAAGTTGGTTAGCTAATTTCCTACATGAAGCCATCCCTCCACGTGGAAGGCAAGGGCCTGTCAGTTGAATGAAATAGTTGCCAAGTGACCTGCTCTCAAAAACATATTATGAACATCAGCCTGGAAAATAGGCAGACTGTGTCATCATAAATCCCCTTTTCTCAATTCTCTTGAAATAGGATTTGGCCAGCCCAGATCAAATCACTCATGAATCATTTTGCAAACATCTGGGTGGAGATCAAAAGCTCACGACGGTCAGAATTATTGGGTAGCATTTATGATTTGTCCCTTTTTCCAACATCTCAGCATCATAATGGAACCTACCAATCATAGCTACTGGCATTAACTCCCTGGAAGTCAAGGCAAAGGGCTTACATTAAACTGAGGCAGAACAGAAACTGAAAATAGTCAGCTTATGTTTCTTGTTTTACTGGATTTTTTTCCTTCTGTCTGTAGACTAGGCCTTAGACTAGGAAGGGGTCTGTCTTTGAAAGAGGTCTCCAGAGTTGCTTCAAAGCAAAACTCAGTAGTAGTAGATATTTTATATTAACTTTAATACAATTTCACTTTATTTTTTGCTTATTGTTTAGTTCTTCAATAAAATTGATCAATAGATCTTAAAGAAATCTCTTGGCATACTATTTAATATATTTAAAGACATGAAATTGTATGTGATCCCAATTCTATTTTAAAAACCCATAAATGCAAAATAGAAATAGTAATAACTATGACGTCTATGGATGGTAGGATAATAGATGATTTGGTAGTTGCTTTTTTTTTTTTCAACTTTTGTGCTTTTCAACTTCAGTTCTTTAGGTTTACTGTTATAATCATAAATTTTACCTTTTATGTTTTGAAAATAAAGTACCTTGCAAGTACCCATGAGGAAAGAAACTACTTTAAAACTATGTAGTAGAATACTAGTAAGTCTACTTTAGTCCATAGTTCATTCCCCAATCCTGAGGATTCTGGGATGATGATGTCCTCTCCACTTCTAATTGAGAGGGGGTTTTGATCCAATAGGGCCAATGGGTGGGACTCCCTTGCTTGCAGTTGGTATGGTGGTTGTCCATCATCACTTCCTTGTTAGTTGTCCTCAGTGAGTCCAATGAGCTGGAGAGTAGATGTGGCAACTCCATTGAGATTCAGGGCCCAGCTGGCACACGGGCAGCCCAAAAATTTAAGTCTCTTGGCTGTACACCTACCAACTCTAGTACTAATTATAGGTGCAAATAGAAGGACAGAAGAGCCATGTGTAGAGAAACCACAACTGAGTCCAACTCTGTCACACTGGGGAGCATAAATTCCAAAGTAGGGCCCACTAGCAAGGCACTTAACTCCTGAGCTATCTGCCCTGACTATAGTGTTTGGATGTCTCCAGAGCCCTCAGGAGCCTGACTTTTTGGGGTAGTATCTACTTTGGCAGTCAATGAGATCCTGCTAAGATGTGCATAAGTGTAACCTCTGGGATGACTTCCTGACTCACTTTAAAGTCTCTTAGCCATACAAACTCATTTGTCTTTACCTTTTCCCCCTTTTCATCAAGGTCTTTTTCCAGTTGCATTGCTAGTTGGTACTTGGTAGTAATCCCTCGGTGCCAGGGAGGCTCATCCCCGGGAGTCGTGTCCCATGCTGGGAGGAAGGTAATGCATTTATATGCTGAGTTTGGCTTAGAAAGAGCCCACATTTGAGCAACAAGGAGGCTCTCAGGAGGTAACTCTTAAGCACCCTATAATACTAGACTAAGTTTCAATTTCAAGAGTAAAGGTTCATAAGCATAGTCATCAATATCAAGGGCTCATCAATGGACTATCCTTCTTCTCTAGTCATTGCACCTGTACTCAGGGCATTCTTGCTGTTCCATTAGAGAATGTAGCAGAGCTCCCCAGGATGGGAATTCGATATTCTTTCGGTGTTTGTGTGACTCTCCACCCATAATGACAATGCTCCGTGAACATTTGAACACATTTATATGCCTTATATGTATGCCCAGGTGAGCTTTCTCCCATGTATCCCCATCACTGACACCCCACACCAATGATCCTCCCCTGCCACAGTTGTAACCCTTCTGTGATCCAAAACCTCTTCAAAAATGAAGCCAATAAAATAGCCAAATACAATTACTAAGAAAATGAAATAATGATGGTTTTTAAAAATAAGAGATAAAATACAAAAAATTTTAAAAAACAAAAATAAAAAAAATTTTTGGGATAATAAAATATAATGAAAAATATGTTAAAATATTTTTTGGGACATTTTGCCTTTCATCACTGTAAGATCTGTTGTCCTGTATGTACAGTGACATTTTCTTCCATTTATTCTCCCAGTGTCTTACTTTTTTCAATTTGTCTTCAAAGAAGTTTTAGGTTACAGAAAAGTCACGTACTAAATACCAGCGACTCCCATATACCCAATATCCTCCCCCTTTTTCCCCTTCCCCTATTAATAACATTGTATATGTGGATGGTATGTTTGTTACAATTGATGTACAAATATTGAAACATAGCTACTAACCATGGTCAGTGGTTTACATTATGGTTTACATTTTGGGGCATACACTTTTATAAATTTTGATGAATTTTAACATGACTTGTATCCATCATAGCAAGATCATGTAGAACACTTCCATCTCCCTTAAAATGGCCCCTGTTCCATCTATTCCACTCCTCCCTCCCCCTCCACTCAGGACCCATAGCAACCACCTGGCTTCACTCCTTGAAGGACAAGATTCGTAGTTACTTGCAACAGCACTGAGGGCTAGCAATGGAAGAATATGTATCATTGATGTGGAGGCAGTGGCGACTGGAGGTTCTGAGGACAGGGAGAGGGAAAAACATGTGTAATACAGGGGCATTTTCAGGACTTGGGAATTGTCCTGAATGACATTGCAATGACAGATGCAGGCCATTATATATCTTGTCATAACTTACAAAATTTTGTGGGAGACAGTGTAAACTACAATGTAAACTGTAATCCATGCTTAGTGGTAATGCTCCAAAATGTGCTCATCAATTGCAGTGAATGTACCACACTGAGGGATGTTAACATGGGAAAGTGTGGAAGATGTGGGTAGCAGGGCATGTGGGGATCCCCTATATTTTTAATGTAATATTTATGTAATCTAAATATCTTTTAAAATTTTAAAAAATACTATATATTCTGCAATAATTGTGGCATATAGGGGTATACAAGACACACTGGGAGTATGACAACTGAGAACCAACATTGAAAGGAATGTGTGGTTTTTAGATCAGATGGAATAACTTGGGTTTAACACAGTTGAATCAACAATGATAGAAAATGCAATGTTCCTAGGTTTATCCATCCTCTGTGAAGGTCCTTCTACTGGTATTTTAAATCTTTTTATTGGCTCGTGGTTAGATCGAATTTTATCATCTGGTCCACTAGGGCAGAAAACTAATGGGATGTCCTGACATGGGCATGTTCTTTGTGGAGGTGGGCAGTACCCCTCCCTCTAAGTATCAACTTGCATGCAATTATTCACAGCAATGCCAATGATCCTGGGGAGATGAGAAGTCAGAAAAATAGAGAGAAAGATGGGAAAACATACATGGTGTCCACAGTTGGTGCCAAGATACATGGAGAAATAATTGATTTGCTTCAGGGGTTGTGGAAAGAAGGCTGCCACTGAAGTCAGGTTGCAGAGAAGGATTGCAGTGCCAGGGAGAATCTGAAATTGACAAAAGGGCATGATGTGATGACTAGACCTAAGGATAGCAGGTCTCAGAGTGGGAGGGGAGTCATAGTTTTCACAACCATTATGACAACTGGTGCTTGGAACTTGTCTTAACTCATCTACTTTGATGGATATGCATATGACCTGGGACCAAAAGGGCTGTATGAGTTGACTGAAAGAGCTGCCTCCCTTTAACACTTCAGGGCCCAAGCATGCTCCCCATTCTCAAGTAAGGATAATTAGAAGTACAGTTTCTTAGTCTTACATCCAAGAGCCAGGAGTCTACACCTTGACATGATGGAAAGGCAAGCAGGGGAAAGGGGTATCAGCTCAGAGCACAACTCACAGAGCCCTCAGAACTAGAAGCCATCCCTGATCCAAGAGGCCACAGTGAGATGCTAGCAGGAATTTCATGGGGAGCTGTAAGAGACCTATTGGAGAGATACAGAAATACTTAGGAAAGGGGGCTTTTTGAGGGTTCTGGTTGTTGTATTAACAGGTGGGAGTCAATTAATTTGGGCATTAATGTTACTGGTACTATATTAGGACTAAAAAGCTGATGAAGCCTGGGACACCAGTGAACATAACATCAGAATAAGGATGCTAATCCCTCTAATTGTTACATAACTTCACGCAGAGAAAATGCAATTTCACAGCTATAGAGAGAGAATTCATTTCAACCAGCCACCTTACCTCCAAAGTAGGTAACCCTGAGGGAAAATGACATTTTTTAGTTGCTTTATGAGTGTACTTGAGGAACTATGTGTGTGAGTACATGTGTACGTGTGTTTCGCCATGACCCAAAAAATATTTAGGGCCATTTAAGACAAACCAAAGCATTGATGAAAGGAAACTTGAGTAATGCAAAGGCCAAGCCACTACTTAAGCCAAATAACAGTTAATTAATTTAAATAAATAAAATATTCAGACCCTGGGTACTTTCTGCAGCTGACTTTGGAAAGGAAACCACATTCTTGGAGTACCTGCTATGTATCAGGCAGGTGACAGACCTTTTTTCTCCCACACTTCATGTACAGTTGGCCTCAAGACAAAATGTCCTCCTTGAATCTGCTGCTTCCAGGCCACTGTTTCTCCTCACCACCAACTTCTCCCCCCAGATACTTTGAAGATAAAACAATGAGACAATATTTCCAAATATCTCTGTCTGTTGCAGTCCTCTACAGGATCAGAAGACTCTAGCCTTCTTTTTTTTTCACCCTTTCTTTTTTTAATTTCCGTTT
>JAQZBX010101501.1:0-11255 GCA_029593785.1 Cabassous unicinctus
TTACATGACCACTTTTTCTATGCAGCAGCGGTTCTCAACTCTGCTTGCATGTTAGAATCTGTTTGGGAAGTTTTAAAAATATACCAGTGTCTGGGCCCCACCCTCCCTCATGATCTAGTCCAGTGCATCTCAGATTTTAATGTGCACACAAATCAACTGGAGATCTTGCTAAAATGAAGATTCTGATTTAGTAGATCTGGGTGGAGCCTGAGAGTCTGCATTTCTAACAAGCTCCCAGGATATGTGGCAGCTGCTGCTCCTGCCAGTCTGTGGACCACATCTGGAGTGGACCACACTGGTTTAGACCAATGGTATATGGCTTGGTCATGGCATTTTTTAATTCCTCAGGTGATTCTACTATGTAACCAGGATTACGAACCACACAGTTATGTGATGGGATTTGAAAACTGTGTGACCCTTGAGCATCTGTTTAAATGAGGGGTTCTTAACCAGGGGTCCGTGAGCTTGAATTGAAATTCAAAAAAACGTTATTCTTGTGGGGACATGTTGGTGCGGGTGTGATATATTTATTAAATAATACACAGTATAGTGTGGACTTAGTAAAGAGTCCGTGGTTTTCACCTGACAGGCAAAGGGGTCCGTGGAACAAAAAAGGTTAAGAAACCCTGACTTAAATCATTCTATATCATTTTAGTCTCTTTTGATGATCCATTCAAATGCCAAACAACTCTCAGAGTTAAGAAATCCTCCCTTCTACATAATCCATATTCTCATTCTGGAATTTAAACGTATCCAGTGTGAACTCTCTCAACTTGTCTCTCACTTCCATTTCAATTTATTCTCTATACTTTTGCCTATCTTGACACAAGCAGGAAGGAGAAACTCCTTGCATTCATACCCAAATTCTGTGAATGAGATTGTACTGCTTTACCACCTAGTCTCTTCTCATTCCATTGTCAACTGGCCTCCAAGCTCACAGATATTAGAAGAATGATCTCTTTCTTTAGCACTGGAGAAGACACTTTCAGCTGCCAACCATGTTTTCTATCTCACAGAAAAAACCCAAGTCATCAGATGGGAATTACCCTCAACCTGCTGCTACCTTATCCGTAAAAATACCTACATCTGCTCCCACTCTCCCCTCCTGTGAAAATTGAGGCCATGATTCTCCCTCTCTCTAAAGCCAATTCCTTTTGTTATATTCTGGCTTTCTTGTCATTCTTCTTAGTACAGTTTATCTCTTCTTTTCCCATATTCTCAAACTGTACTATTCCTTCCAAAGAGCTTTGAAACGTGTTCATGTCTCTCCCATATTTTTTTTTAAAAGCCTTTGTTGGCCCTACTTCCCTTCCAACTTATTCCCTATCACCCCTTCTTTAAGGAGTGCTTTACATGGAGCTGTTTCCAACTACATTTCAAAGAGTACACTTCATGCTTGCTAACTTCATTTCCTCAACTTCCACTCACTTCTCAAACCATTCCAGGCTAGACTCTATCCTAGCACTCAACCAAAACTCAACAGTGACTTCTAAGCAGATATAGCCAAAGGATACTTTCCAGTCCTCATCTTCCTTAACCTCTCAGCAGATACCACAGTTAAGTCAATAATACCACGTCAACGTACTACTTAAAAATAGCTGAGATGGTTAAGCCTGTTGAGATATTCATGGGAATCCAGTAGGTTCCATTAAGGCATGGGGCATGGTTTGTTCACTGCTGCATCCTCTACTATGTGCCTGGCAAACAGAAGGTGGTCAGTAAATAGCTGTGGTTTGACTGACCCCCTCCCTTTCACCCATGATTACTCAATATTCTGTCTCTGGCACTTCTGATCTTGTCACCAAATAAACTTTTCTTGGGCAATGAATTCCACCTCCATGGCTTGACTTGTCACCTTTATGCAGAGCAATCCCCGGTTCACATCAACACCTCACCTCTTTTCCAAACTCCAGATCTGAATTTCCATCTGCCTCCTGAAGATTTGCAAATAAATGTTCTGCCAGTATTCCAACTGGTCTATGTCCAATAGCTGAATCTTTCCTCCAAATTTGTTCTTCCGCCTATTTCCTGTTATGGTTCACAGCATCATCCTCTTTTTACTCATCCAGGTGGGAAACTTCTAAGCCAACATCACCCTTTCCCCTGTGTATATTCTCAGATGCAATGAACCCCAAGTGTTATTGGTTCCATTTAGTATGGAACTAGTATTTTCAGTGTGTGTTCTGAAGCACACTGGTCTCTTTAGACCTTTGAAATGTTTATAGGGGTCGCCAAAAAAAGTAAAAAGTATCCACAATCAAATAAATTTGAGAAATGTTGAGCTGGACACAGTTAAATAGGTTTCTTTACAGAAGAACTTTAATATGCCAATGTGCATCTAATATGGGAATCCAATATAGGGATAGCTCATGTATTGTTTCTCAAGGTTATCTGGTCCCAGAACCCTTATTTTTTTTTAGTTCCAAAGCTAACTTTTCCAATAATTTTGGAAAATTGTGTTTTAATCTATGTCCTTTCTTCTCCTTCTGCAATTATCCAAGTCTAGGCCTCTTGTTTACAGACTTACAGTAGCCCTCTGAGTAGAAGAGGGGGTCTCCCTATCTCCAATGTCTTGCTTCTCCAATTTAACCTCTACACTTCTGTAAAACCTGTCCTCTCCCCAAAGTGTTGGATATCCTGTCCCTTACTCTATCCATGTCATGTATATACTTACTCACTTTCTGCCTGCTTGCTCTATCAGTTACAGAGCTCTAGCAATGACAGAGGAGTGTTGAAATCTCCAACTATAATAGTGGATTTATCTATTTCTCCTTTCAGTTCTATCAATTTAGCCTCGTGCATTTTTATGCTCTTTTATTAGGTGCATACATGTTTAAGATTTTTATAGTTTCTTAGAGAATTGACCCTTTTATCATTATGCCATACCCTTCTTTATCCCTGATAATTTTCCTTCTTCTGAAGTCTGCTTTGGCTGAAATTAATATAGCCACTTCAACTTTCTTTTGATTGGTGTTAACATGGTCTATCTTTCACTATCCCTTTGCTTTTAAGTTATCTAAGTCTTTATAAAGTGGGTTTCTTGTAGACAACATATAGTTGGGTTTCATTTTTTCTTAATCTGCTCTGACATACTCTGTCTTTTAATTAGAATATTTAGACTATTCACATATAAAGTGATTATTGTTTATCACTGCTTCCATTTATTGCATTTGTTCTTTGTTTTTTTCCCCTCTTTTTCTGCCTTTTCTGGTTTTAAAAGAGCATTTACATGATTCCATTTTATCTCCTCTCTTAGAGTATAAATTATACTTATGTTTAAAATATTTTAATGGTTGCCCTAGAATTTACAATACACATTTTTAAGTAATCCAAGTCAACTTCAAATAACTTTATACTGCTTCACAGTAGGGTAGGTACTCTATAAAAAGAGTGGTTCTGACATTATTGTAATTCATTTCACTTATCCATATGCTGTAATCACCCAATACATTGTTACTATTGCTTTAAATAGACAGTTACCTTTTAGATCAATTAAGAATAAGAAAAATAAAAGATTTTATTTTACCCTCATTTATTCCATCTCTGACACTTCTTTTCTTTATGTTCATCCAAGTTTCTGACCTATATCATTTTCCTTCTGCTTGAAGAACTTTTAATATTTCTTGCAGGGCAGGTCTGCTGGTATGAATTCTCTCAGTTTTTATTTGTCTGAGAAAGTATATCTCCTTCATTTTTAAAGGAAACTTTTGCTGGATATAGAATTCTAGGTTGGTGGGGTTTTTTCTTTCAACACTGTACATATTGTCCTTTACCCTCTTCTTGCTTGTGTGCTTTCTTTCTTATGAGAAGTCTGATGTAATTCTTATCCCTGTTGCTCTGAGGTAAGGTGTTTTTTCCTTCTGACTTCTTCCAAGATTTTCTCTGTCTTTGGTTTTCTACACTTTGAATATAATATGCCAAAGTGTGGGGGTTTTTGGTATTTATCCTCTTTGGTGGTCTCTGAGCTTCCTGAACTCAACTGTGGTTTGGTGTCTCATTAGTTTTGGAAAGTTCTCAGCCATTGTTACTTCAAATATTTCTTCTGCATTCTCTCTTTCTTCTCCTTCTGGTATTTTAATTATGTGTGTAAATTATACCTTTTGATATTGTACCACCGTTCTTGGATGTCCTGTGTTTTCTTCACTCTTTTATTTCTTTGTGTTTCAATGTGGAAAGTTTCTATTGAGTTATCTTCAAGCTCACTGATTCTTTCCTTGGCCATGCTGAATCTACTGATGAGTCCAAAGCCATTCTTCATTTCTGTTACAGTGTTTTTGATATCTAGCATTTCCTTTGGATTCTTCCTGATCCTGTTTCCATCACTCTGCTTACATTTTCCATCTGTTTTAGCATGCTATTTTTTTTCCCCATTAAATCCCTTAACACATTAATCATAGTTATTTTAAATTCCCTGTCTGGTAATTCTAACATCTGTGTCACATCTGAGTCTGGATCCGATGATTCCTTTTTCTTTTCAGAATGTTTGCTTCTTTTGGCATGCCTTACAATTTTTTGCTAAAAGCTGGACATGTATCGATTAATAGGAACTGAGATAAATAGTCCTTTAGTGTGAGGACTGGTGCTAATCTGGTTAGGAATTGGATAGATCTAACGCTTATTATAGCTATAGGTAACAGAAGCTTCAACCTCCTCTGTAGTCCTTGTTTTTCCTCTCCTCTTGATTTTTTTTATTCCCTATGTACTAGTCTGTGTCTTGTAGCTCTTTCAGTTGTAATACACTATTATTTTACTGGAACCCTGTTGGTGTGGTGGTGAAGTGTTGGGAGGGGAAATGTTATATAATCTTCTGATTAAATCTTGGTCTTCAATGGGACCTTCACAAATATTTCTCCAGTGGTATCGATTTCCCCCCTCCCCCTACACACTTCCCTGACTGCAGCATTCCCAATCTATTTCTTTGACGCCTGATCCCTGTTGCCTCTGCCCCTGCCCTTAGTTGAGACAGGAAGGCTGAAGGGGGCTGCAGTGGGGAGGAATTCCCTCCTGTCCTCTGGGATAAGATTTCAGCATTGTACTTTGGCAAAGTCCTTTTCCCTGGAGAGTAGGCCTTTTTAGAGATGACAGCTATTGGGTGGGTTTGTCGGTTTTACAATGATTACTTTTCCCCTCCACTTGACAGAGCCATGAGGATACCCCTCTCCCACAGATCTTTACCATGAGAGGCTGGTGGAATTTCTGGAGGGAAAGCCCAGGAAAGTAAGAAGCACTCTCCCACCCCCCTCTGTCCTTATCCCCACCACAAAGACTGTGACTGCAGGCCCCAAGGAGTTTCTCCCTCTCCAGTTAGTCCACACTTAGCCCCTGGCAATTTGTCAAAATTCCCTTCTAAGTGTCCTCACCAGTTTGTGGCTTCCATGGCTTCTGCTCCAGGTAAGCAGATCTTGTTGTCTGTTTCTCTTTGAATACACCTGTCTCTCTAGACTGGGGGTGGGGGGCAGTTTGACCTTTGACCTCAGTTCTCTGATGTGTCAAAGAAAAGTTGCTGATTTTCAGTTTTCTTCTGGCAAAGATGGGAGCAATGACTTCTAAGCTCTTTACAGGTAGGGGCTGAAACAGAAAGTTCCTCTTTACTTTGCTACTCAGTGAAATACTACTTCAAGGCCAGAAGCCTTCCCAAATCTCTCCTCTCAGGATTAAGCACTCCTTCTATAATTTCAGTGGATTTTAGTTAAATGTCTAGTACTCATTTCTTTTAGTCTACTGTACTTTGTATCATAGTTAGTATTATAGTTAGGGGCTTACATGTCTGCCAGCCCCACTAACTTGTAAGTTCCTCAACAGCAGGCACCATGCCTTCCTCAACTATTTCTGTATTTCATGAGGCAGTCTGCTGTATTTAGTTTAAAATGATGCTTTAGAAGCCAGACCTGTGTTTGAATCTTGGTTCCACCACTTATGTTATGTGACCTTATCATGTGTCAGTTATTTTATCTGTGAAAAGCAGTACTGTCCAATAGAACCTTCTCCAATAATGCAAAAAAGTTCTTTATCTGCATTGTCCAATACAAGCACATGTGGCTACTGAGCACTTGAGAAGTGACTAGGGCAACTGAAGTACTGAGTTTTTAATTGTCCTTAATTTTAATTAATTTAAATAGAACAAACACATGTAGCTAGTGGCTTCTGAATTAGTGCACATCTTGGGCTTTGTATGTGTAGACAATGGACGGTCAGATATGCGATATTTTTCTCCTTGGATCATTCATCGTAAAACCGTAGACTGCTGCAGTATTATTTATCTGGGAGTGCAAGACCATATCAGCAAAGCTTCTGGTTGCCCCGAAGGCAATCACTGACTGTACACTTTTTACAAAAGGAGATGATGATGCAAACAGGCCAGTTAGGTGACCAAGGTGTCTGTCCTTCTCCCCTGGGCATCCCCGGGTGCTGGTTCTCTTGCCTGAGACAAACGTGTGCATATGCATTCAGTGCAGACCTTGTGAGAGATTTCTGTGGCCTTAGGCAGTTTGCAGTTTATAAAGTTTGTGTACACACATTATCTCTGTATATTTATTTCCACAACCCTGTAATGACCATATTGCTGGTCCCATTTTATGGGTGAGGATGGTGACATCCAAAAGAGGTTAGGTGACTTGCTTAAGGGCACATTAATGGTTCATAGTCTCAAACACAGAACTTTGGGTTTCTGAAACAATGCTCACTCTGCCAAAGCCAGTACTTACTGAACTTCGTTCCAGTTCTTCTCCACCTCTCTCTAGCAGCACAGACATCAAACAGTAGTTTATACTGAAAATTAGCTGCCAGGGCCCTTCCTGTGGACACCTGACCTTTGGCAACCACAGAATTGAGTCCCTGTCCCAGAAACGCCACGTGTAGCTCCTATTTGTACCTGCTGGGCCTTCTGGTTTGCTTTAAGGGAAGTTCCTGCAAAGGCAAATGGCAGCTTACCCTGTGCGGGAAGTCCTTAGAAGAAAGGCTGGTTGGGCAATCACATGGTGTGATAACAACTTTACAGGGTGGGTGTATATGTGGCATTTCTCTTTCTCCTTCCATCTCAGGGTGTCCTTTCCTCTACTCAGCCCTTTTTTCCAGAACTCCAGCATGTGGTGACAGTCCCTCTGTCTGATGTACCTGCCTTAAACTGCAAACTTAAAAGGTTCAGATATATGTAGTACTCTTTGCACAAGAGCTATTACAGCATCATTTAGAATTAACTGCTTTCCAAATAACTTTTGCATTCTGCTTGTACCTGTTGGCCAGCTTCTACACGGAAAGACTTCACTTTTAGTATGAGTCCTGGCAGCTAATTCCTGGGAATTAGCTCTCAAAGTGTGATTTCTGGAGCAGCAGGAACAGTGTCACCTTGGGAACCTGTTAGAAATGCAGATTCTTGGGCCCCATCCCAGTTCTACAGAATCAGAAACTCTAGGGGTGGGGTCTGAGTTTGGACAGGACCTCCAGGTGATATTCCCTCCAGTTGGAGAACCACTTCTTTAGACTAAGGAGGCAAGTAAATTAGGATACACAAAGGTTCAGCAAGGTTCGCCAGGACCACTAACGCCCTGCTGTACTCTAAGTGTGCGCTTCAGAACCGCGGCGGCAGCATCCCCACACAATCTCTAAGAGCTTGTTAGAAGTGCAGAATCTCAGGGCCTACCCAAGACCTACTGAATCAGAATCTGCATGTTAATGAAATTGCAAGGCGATTAGAAGCACATTCAAATTTGAGAAGCGCTGCTAACCTTCACTTACACTGAGGTTAGTTTTGATTCAAGAATTTAGGCATAGAGAATAAGGTGGGATAGGAATTTTCTTTGCTG
The DNA here is from genome assembly GCA_029593785.1 of Cabassous unicinctus. Lineage (NCBI taxonomy): Eukaryota > Metazoa > Chordata > Mammalia > Cingulata > Chlamyphoridae > Cabassous > Cabassous unicinctus. Next base: position 7,803 of record JAQZBX010101501.1, read on the forward strand.
GATTTGATTCTGAGCCCAAATAATTACAGATTTCCTTTAGGATGCTATAAGAAGGGATTAAAAAAAGTGTGTGTGGGGGGGAGGGAGTGCACTGACCTAAATGATCAAAACCCCCAGTCAGCAAAATTTTACACTGTTTCACAGCTTCAGAGGGCTTTACGATGATCACTTTGCCTGGTTTTCCTGATCTCTTGGAATTCTGACAATACTCCTCCCTTTGAAATGCTTGCAGATCTACTTCTGTCGGCAAGATTTCTCAGGGAAACACTGTGGTCATGTAAATGAAGTGAGAGAGAATGATCAACTCTCACCTAAATTGCTGGAGAATCCCTTTTTGGCTTGCTGTGAAAAGTGGCCCAAAGAACCTTGAAACCTGAACCTGCTGTCTTCCAGAACCATTAATTCCAAGGCACTTCCCTGGGCAGACCATGAAGGCTTTGCGTGCAGAGCCCCCATTGAGCATGAAGATGAGGTTCTGAGCCTTGAGAAAGCACCTCTATAAAGTGGAATGCTATCCACCCATCCGCAGCTCTGCCTGCCTAAGAACTTTCTGCCGGAGGAGCTTCTGGCTCAGCAGCAGGATGAATCCAGCCGTCTGTAATGACTCAGATGGAGTCATTAAAGACCAACGAATTGCCAATCTGAGTATTGAGAATGTAGATTGAACACCCATTATTGCCTGTTGGATCAAAGAAAAAATGCCTGCATGTGTCTTTACCCAACAGGCAATAATGGCTCTGAAGGAGCTGGCACATGGAAGGAAATAACAGTCCTTTTCAAAGCAAACAGTAATAATGATAACACACCTTCAAGAGAGCTCTGGTTACACAGTGCTTTGCATACCTTGTTTCATTGTGTCCTTACCATAAGTGGGTGCTGGAGATACTGTTACATCCAGTGCAAAGGAGGAACCTGCTTCTCAGGGAGGTTAGATGACTTGCCCAAAGTCACGTACTTATGAGAACTGGGACTTGAGCTTGGCTTTCCTGACACCAAATCCAGTGTTCTCTTCACAACAGCTAAATTTGAGCCTTGCTAATGTTGGTCCCCAGGCCAGCAGCATCACCTGGGAGTTTGTGAGAGATGCAGGATTGTGGGTTCCACCCCAGACAGACTGAATAAGAATCCAGTTTACCAAAATGCCCAGGTGATGTGTGTGCACAATCAAGTCTGAGGGCAATCAAATAAACTTTACTCAGTAAGGCCACTTGCCTGGATGCTAAACCAAAGCAAGAACAAAACAAAGGCCAACAACTCAAACCTCACAAAATTAAGGTACTAAATATTACAAAAACTGCTTTCACACTTAGAATGATAGTTCTATAGCAGAGATGTATTTTTTTTCCTGAGATGATTGGAAGACATTGACAAAGCCACAGTAATTTATGACAACAGGAGAGCCTCCTGGAAAAATGGGCAAAGGAATCTCTATGTTCAATGCTAAAAAACTAGCAGTTAGAACTCACCAGAGGTATGCTGACCTTGTAGTAGTATCATCTTTTTAAATTCACCTCTTAGAACAATACTTTCTGTAATCCTGGGCCTACTCCTAAGACAAGAGAGGCTGAGTAACATCAGGATGGTGATCTTTTGAGCATTGATGCTCTGCCCAAGAAAACCATTTGTGCTTGGTCTTTAAAAAGTATGTTTGTTGTTTACATTAGAGTATGGGTGTGGCCAACGTTTTTGAGACTTTTCTTCAAGCAAATAAGGAAATCTGTAGCTTGGAGAGCTGGCTTTGAAGGTGCTCGCTGGAAACTACAAAGTGTTCTATCCTCCCACAGCCCACCCTCCCACATGGGGATGGACCACTTCCAGACTGAGGTCAAGTTTATGCCTTTCTGAATTGTACCTGGACCAGAGGAGGTGGTCAGGTATTTGGTTTTCTAAGAATTTCTCCTCCTCTAAAGTAAATGGCAGCAGATCCCGAAGCAGCATGGGTGCTTATTGCTTATTCACAAGTTTGAAACCAAGATATTTATGGATGAAAATGAAGCTAGATCTAAAGTCACATGGCAAGGCTACCAGGCAAAATTACGTTCGACCAAAATAAATCAATAGGGAGGAGAGTACATTTTCCATCCAACAAGCCACCAACAAACAACAATATATTAAGCACCTGCTGCACACTGCACATTACAGTGGGTTCTGGGAGAGATATGGAAGTATAAGGCATTGTTCCTGACCTTGAAGAGCTTATGATCATGCTCAAGAGAAACTATCAACTGACAATACAGCAACTCATGTTGATGGTCTAAAGTTAAGCACTAAAGGATGTGGATACGACTAAAAGCCAGATAAATTTAAGGGAAGAGGAGGAAGCCATGAATCTGAGAGGACCTCATGAATTAGGAGGCACATGCATTTGACCTAAAAGTAAGGAGTGAAGGAATTTCTAGGGAGGAGAACAACATAAGCCCATGTGTGAAGATGGGGCTGTGAGAAGGTTGGCCTGCAGATTTCTGAGTTGATCAAGGGAACAGTGGCTGGATACATGTCACTCAAATGTGGAGGTTCAGGATATAAAACCACCACCACTCTAGACAAAGCCCTGGGGGTACCCAGGCCCTGTTTGGAATCATCTTTATCAGGATCCAGGGGCAAAACTGAAGATGGAATTTGCTTGTCAAACTCCAGAATAACTAAACAGCTATTCTTGCCTGTAGACACCAAGCTTCATGGAGATGGGGTCATATTCATCCCTTCATTCAACATGATGATATCCCCTGTGAACCTTGACCCTCAGTTGCTAGATTTAAAACCGCAGGTAGGTGTGAGACTCTGTGGCAGATTCTCTTGGGGTCCCACCCATATTCTCTCAGCTCACAGTCACCTCTGCATGTCAAGGCTACTTACTGAAAACACCTATAGCACTCTGCCTGGAGGTTTTATGTTTGTTTGTTTTAAATACTTCTGGCTTTAGGGGCACATACAGCATCTGGAATTGTCAGAGATTTAATGGCCCCAGATGGATGAAGCTGAATCAACCACTGATGGATGGGGAGTAATATAAATATCTGGCCTCCTTGCTAACAGTTGAGGTAACCTGGACATATTTCGTATAGTGTTGCCCAGAGTGCCACAGTGAGACTGAGCCCCAGCTGCCTACAGTGGACGCTTGCTTGAGCACTACTCCTTGATTGGCTTCCTGCTACTCCGTATGTTATTTTCCCACTGCCGATATCATCTCCCAGGATAACCACCTGCACTCAAATCTTTGTCTCCTCTGTACTTGGAGCCTGGGAGTTAAACCTAAAGTGGAAGATCAGACAACAGGGATCTTTTAAAATACCAGAAACAATATTCTCAAGAGGATTTCTTAGAGAGAAAGAGGATAAAAATAGATTCTCTATTCCCTCATTGCCTCCTTTTGTTCAAAATATGAATTCTAAAGTTGAAGGCAAGGACATATTATTCAGGGCTTCCCATAACAACTGGTGTTGATTTGCTTTT